>JAYRBW010030004.1:0-33412 GCA_036023295.1 Invenusta paracnida
TCAACTATCCTATATTACCTACTACATAGTTTGCTTAGCTTTACTAGCTAACGACCTATTGCCATAGGTCTAGATAAAGTCTAATAAGATATTAATATTTTCCCTTGATTTTTATATTTTAAATTATAAACTGAATATTTAAAAACACTATTTTTTATTGAACCCTATACTTCAATTTTATTTATTTATCTGCTTAAATAGCCTATAATATGTTGTAAGACAAATAAAGTACTTGTATATATACAATGAGGGATAAAGAGCAATGAAATGTTTCACAATATCATCAACTAAGAGAGATGCATTATTGCAATTCATTGTTATTACAAAAAGATCAGACAGTCAATCCATACTCATACTGGATCACAGCCAAGTATGTATTCTACAAACATAAGAGAATGATTGTTCAACTTCACAACTACTAATAGGTAAAACTGACAAAATGAGCAAGAGTTCTCCAATATTTGGGTACAAAATTTGGTTTACATGTATTATGATTTAATTGATTTGGTGATGGATAAGGATTACAAATTAATATGAAGACAAAGTTGCCTCCATCTATGTTGTTCACACATAAAAAATAATATTTGAGGTAGAATTAAGTCCCACTTAGACAACTGCCAAATCTGCCAAAAACAGCATTGGAGACATTGGTTCAATACCTTCTTTAACCATAATAAAGTTAACAATGTGAGCAAAACCTTGTTCAACTGATTTGTACCTACTCTATTAACATTGCATTAGTACTTGATATATATACCACTATGTAATCATTTATTGAGTTATACTTACCATTAGCTCACAGTATTTCTTGACTGTACAAGCAATCTTTCTCACTTTAAATGTATATTGCCTATGAATAGGTTGTTTAACAATGAAATATAAGGCTTTAATTATTTATTTATTTTTATCTTTCAAAATTTAGTAACATTTGGGTTCCCTATATTTTTTCATTTCATCAATAGATGTTCCATGTTTTCTGGCTCCTTATTACACCATCTGCATCACTCATCATCCTCTATACCAATCCTTTTACAATACTTACCCACTATCAGACTCCTGGTACCTCAACTGCCACATAATCAGGTCGACTTTTCTATAGGCTGAGTTTGTGAAATATGTAGTTGCAGACAATAAATATGTTGCAATGTTTGATTAATCATTAAATGATGGGCTCAGTGTTATCAGATGGACATTCTCTTACATTTTTAACATAGTTCAATCAAATAAATTGTTGCCAAATACTTTGGCTTGGTCTTTTTAGGACATATCAGAGATGAAGATTTGCTTAATGCCTTTCTCTTGAAAAGGTTGGACTATGTAAATTAATTTCTGTGTCTAGATGAAACCAGTATCAATTGGTCTTTCTAGAACTGACAAAGATATACAAACAAGATTCATTTCCTTCAATCTTCAATATTTAATGTTGTGCATACATTGTTGTGCATGGAGCCACTGCTTTGGGCCATAGAGAAAGTAAATGGCATCTGAGTACTATTCTGTTAGCTGGCTATTACCTCTTTTGACAGTCACTTGTCAAAAGAGGTGACTATGAAGAAATTACTTCATTGTATTTCCTATCATGTTATGTGCCATTTACTGGTGTAAGAACCAAAGGTGGCCAAGAGATATCTTAAAGTCCTACCTATCCTTAAGAAATACTGTTTAAATGTGAAACCAGTCAAAAGTTGTTTCATTTTCACACTTTCATGAAATCTTGAAAGTACAATGCAGTCTCATACTACTTTGAAGTAGAGTGACAAAACCACTTCTACAAGTAGTATGACATTGCAGTGTGCTTCAAAAGAGACATGATTTCACTTCTAGCATGGGGCCAGCAGCCAAATGGTTATTGTGCATGTATGGTGATTACAAGGAAGCTTGGTTTAAGACTATGTTCAGTTGATGAAATCAAGTAAGATCAAAACCAGTCCTGTTCAATTTTTCACACTGTTCAAAGTAATTGATAATCTTTCTAACATCTATTTAATGCAAGTGCACAATTTATTGTCAATAATAATATAATTACCATCTTAGACCAATTAATGAGACAATATGACCATGTCAATGAGAAAAACATATATAACTATTAGGATCATTTAAAATAATTATTACCAATAATTATCAGTTTTGCTAGTTTGTGAAATTACCTGTTTAATTTATCACAATATTTTATACTATATATTTTAGAAATACACTTTCTGGAGGACTGAATTAAGATCTTTACTGCCCAAAGATGAATCATTTCCAAACACTGACTATTATACCATACTCCAGGACAATTTCAAATGATTGAATACATGTATCACACATCAGAATTGCACAAATTTTTCCACAGCATAATTTAGAATTTTATAAATCATTTAAGAAATTAAGGCCAATTTATTATAAAATTAAATGAATAATGCTGAATTCACAAATTAGACAATGTGGTTGTATATTTTAATGTTTTGATTATTGTTGAAGTAAATAATTTCTGACACTATTTTATACAAATACCAAATTTTTTAATGCTTTCTATATATGGGAAAATATTAGAATACTATGCTATTTTATATATAATTCAAGGGATTAGAATTATATTCCTAAAACTAAATGGTCAGTGAAGTCAGTTATTTTAAGGTGTGTATAGACAACTAATAAGAATTGCTTATTTATCACTGCCATTTTTTTCTTATATCCATTCATAGGTGATGCAACATAGAGAGAAAGCATTAACAGTTCAGAAATATGTGTTGCATCACTTATGATAGGATATAAGTCTGGAAAGTAATTTCTTGATATTTTTTTGTGATAATGCTCTTTTGTATAAATTCCTGCATTTAATTCATATTGAAAGAAAATAAGAAAATATAAATTTTTGAATGATGTAAAATAATATTAATTTTAAACCCAGTGAACAATATTAAGATTTACACCCATTTTAAGTTTTTGTGTTTTTAAAAGAAAATCATGAGCTGTGGAAGATACACTGGCATAATAACATTTCTCATCTCCAGGAACTGTCATAAAAGATATTCTCAGCAAAATTCATCAGTTTAGACCTGTTAAAAAAATGAACTACTGTCCTGAATGGTTGATATTGTTGTAATAGTCTAATTACTAGTCCTTCATCCTATGGAGGAGATATTTCCACTTATGGCAATTTATTAAAAAAAATAGATCTCTGTTATGAATAAAAAATGTTTGTTCATCATGCTAGTTTAATGCTAGTAGTATAACTTTGAAGTGAGATTGTGAAGGGCTGTGTGAAGGGATATATAATATTATTAAATATAAACGATTATCGAAATATGATAATGTTCAGTTTATAATTATCTGTTCAACTTATTGTTCTTTGATAAAGTCTTATGAATCAACTTATAAATCATTGATATATTATTTTGGACAATTGGTACAGCAGCTATATACTGTTTTCAATTAGATCTTGCCCATGACACTGGCAACTGGAACTTTTCAAAGTAATTGAGTCACTCCCAAATAAATTATTCAATTTAATTAAATATTCATTGTAATAAAGTTCTTAAAATTGTCAGTCTTCTTTGTTCTGGTTGCTACTGTGACAATAAATGTGTACTTGTTATAGAGATTAATGACCTGTTTCACAATGCACTCAAACTAATAGCAAATTGTAAATAGGAAATAGTTCAGAAAATTGGGTTACACAATGTTCTCCACTTACTTGGTGCAAATAATAAAAAACACCGAGTGAATCCCCACACATTTTCTCGAGATATCTATTTATAGTTCATTTCTTTATTTCAAAGAAGAGTGCTTCCTAACTTCTCCTATCAAAATGACTGAGTCATTACTGTGGGTACCTATACACCATGTATAAAAGTCACAGCATTGCTTTATTTAGTTTGTACCTAGCTGACTGAATTAATGCCATATATTCTCATCTATTTAATATTCTTGCAATATGCATAAAAATGAGAAAATGTTATTCCTGAGTTTAATTATTTAGATATAAAAGATTTTATTTTGTAAATTTTCAGCAAATTTTTCTAGAGATTTAACTTATAAGACTGGAAACAGTATTCACCAACAGCTTATTATTCAGGATGCTGTACAGCTAGAAGATGGATAGCAGAAGGATACAACATACTTCCATGATACTGTGCGGCCTAATCTTAAATTGTGTCTTTTTAGAAAATGTCTTTATATTTTAACAAATACTGTTGCTCTCACTATCCTTGTCAAATATTGCTGCCATTGCAGCTACACTAAACATTTTTTTATGAAAAAACGATTATAGGTTTTTATATCTAAGCTCATTGAGTTACACAAAGTAAATTATCATATGTTGTCTCTTTGAAAATAGGGTTGAGGGAATTTCAGTAATATTGATTTATTTACTACTTGTCTGTTTTATTGTAAAACCCATTTACTCATTGCTTATTGAAATTTTATTTTTGCATCAGGAAAATTACTTTTTGACTACTTACTATTTGGCTACAGTTTCCCATTTACTTGTATTATGAAACAGGTCACTGTCTTATGTAAAATTGAGGTACATCCCAGTGGATGCTCAAATCTATTACTAGAAGACAACAGTTGTAGAGAACTATAACATGATAGGTTTTAATGGTGTGTGTAATAAAATAAATACACTACTTTTTAAAACAAGGTAGACATTTTCGAAAATTTTCAAAATGTTCCAGCATTTGATAAGAGTGATCATTAAAATCTATCAGATTGTTATAGTGTCTTATCAAATGTTGGAGCCTGTTGAAAATTCTACCTTGTTTTAAAAAGTGTATTCATTTTATTAACAATGGATCTGAATAAGAAGGTAATTCATGACTTGAAACATGATGCAAATACACCATTTCACAGTTATCGGAATTTATGCAAGGTTCTCCTTCTGAACTACTCAATAGGCAATACTTCCTTTAAAAATGTAAATATACTTACTCCAAAAACAAATACAAAGTCCATTGCCTTGTTCTTTAAATGGTAATTAAAAATGACTTTAAAAAGTCTGCTGTCTAAATGGATTTATGAAAGACACTTAAAAATGTGTTGGATGTGTCAACAACCCAGGATTATGTTAGACTGTAGAATATATAATATTTTTGTGAGACATAAGTTATTTCTCAATCCATGATTGTTATAGATATTTTTTAATCTTGTGATTCTTATTTAGATATGTTTACACTTGTAACTTTTGTATAAATAGTTTAATGCATGTAATAAAATTTTGAAATAGACACATTGCAAATATAATGTATTATCATTTTAATTTTTTTAGCTCATTTTATACAATTTTTTTGTTACATGTAAATATTAATATTATGCACTACTGTAATTGCTTACACTTCATTTTATAGGATGTACTTTCTTATATGACTAGTTATACAAAATGACTTCATTTTAGTATAATTAAAAATTTAAATAGCAACTTGTAATGCTTTAAAATATAATAGCAGCATACCACCCATTTATTGCAAGAATGTCTTAGAAGACTACATTTATATTCTGCCTGAAGACAAAATTGTAGTTGATAAATAAACCAAACAACTTGCAGTTAACTATTAAAGTTAAAATACACTAAGAGATGCCTACATTTTATTTAATTGTGTGTATTTGATAATATGTAAGTATGTGGTCAGCTAAACAGAATTTATCTTTAAAATATCTATAGGTAAATTTGTTAGTTCTTTAAACATAGGTATACCAAGCATCTGCAGCATGATTTCATTTTTCAAATAATTTTTGAGCTGTCGGTTAAAAGTCTGTCATCTTATTGTCCAGTCAAAATGATATTAATTTTGGTTATTCTTTTAATAATTACATGACATAATTTAAATGATAAAATCAATAAATGAATGGCAATTAAATAATTTATAATATTTTTATTGTTACTGTAAATTGAACCTGTTATATATTAAAATATCTGAACTATATCTTATTTAGTTAAGTTTATAATATGATAAAGTTACTGCAAGATAGCTTGATTTATCATTTAAAACATATTATCAGGTTATAAATATAAATAGTTAAAAATAATAATTTTCAAGGGCTAGCTGACCAGCTTTCTATTTTTTCTTTCAGCTAATAATGAAATATTTTAATTATAATCATTTAATTAAAATCAATTGTAATTTAAAGCAATTGTAATTTAAAGCATTCATTTAATGTAAAAGCATTCTTAGCTTGTTTTCGAGACATACGATGTAAAGCTTGTAAAAACCCAAAGAATATTTACAATATACATCTATTGAGTTGAGATTCTCGTACAAAGAAGTTCAAATTGACAAAATTATTGATTAAGTAAGTGCCCATGTCATTAGCTGTCTTCAAAACATGTTATATTGCTTTATGTTACATATTATTGATTATTACAATGATATTATTACACTATTAATTTGTTTATGGTTAACTCATTAATACATTAACCCTCTTTAATTTCTTATTTTAATAACTCTATATGAAATTATTTTATGATACTGCTTTAATATTTTATATACATAGTATCATATCGTTGCATTCGTTAAAATTATGAGCTTAAGTTGCATTGGATCATTTTATCCAAACTTTTAATAATATAATTATGCGTAACTAAATGTTATTTTATTTTATTTGCATATCGCAAATAAAATTGTTTTCGGTGGTGTTTGATTTGTTTTTAATTATAATGTCGACATCTAATATATTATGTCACAATGATCAATAGCTAGATGCCAAATCTATTACTTTTTAACTTCTATTGCATAGTATTTTATCTGTACATATGTAACCGATTTAACTAAAGAATAGTGATTAATTTGTAATTCCCTAGCAGAATACTAATTACTGTATTTTAAATAATCCACTTAGATTTGGTGATGGGCAAAAGTAAACGGACTCGCTTGCGGACAGATACTAAAACTTCGCCTACTCCATCAACTGACATTATTTCACCACGATTACGCCGTTCTCAAACCGTGACGACTCCCAGCAAACCGACATTCTCCAAGCCTACTGCTTCAGCCAGCACCTCCATTGTCACTACTGCATCTTCAGATGAAGCTAAATTAAAACGGTTACGAAACAATGTTGTGAGACACAGTTTGCGTAGTCACCTGCGTGCTAGCCAGTCGCGATACCACCAGAATCTCACAGAACTCACATTCCTACAGGGTGGGGGATACCTCATTAATTACTTCGACTGGCGCCGTAAAAACCGGCCGGCACTAGCCAGTGTCTTAAGATCGGGACAGTTGGATGAGGATGACCTTGCCGATGTCAACAACTTTGTTTCAGGACAGGCTTCCCAGTCGGACAATGATCGCTTTTTCCCAGCTGTCACAGGGCTGACTGAGAATCTGGTACTCACGGATTTCGACTCAGCTACCATTAAGGAGTTTGGCCTGCGTCTTCCTTCCAAACAGCAGCCGGGTGGTAGGGCATCTGCTGTTCCCACGGTGAGCGAATCAGATGACGACTTCCTCGATGATGAGACAGCATTGGCCGAAGAGATTAATCAGAAGGCTCTGGAGGAAGCCATGGTTCTGCGCAGCGTGGCTGATCTGAAGCAGCAGGGTCTTTGGTCGGAGAATACTCTGATGAAGAAGGCCGAGCCGATCGATAAGGCCAAGTTCTCCTTCGACAATTTGTTTGCAGAGGTGCAATGGCTATCAGAAGATTTTAACCGAGAGCGTCAGTGGAAAAAAGCTGCAGCGAAGAAAGTGAGTTTAATTTTATGACTTATTGTTATTGCATTTTTGTCAAGGTAAGCAAAACAATTCATTTTAAAAGGGTTATCTATCAAATTTATTTTTAAGCAAAACTGAAAGGATAGTCTCTTGAATGTCATTGAATATAGCGCTTTTCGATGGCAATAAAATGCTTGTTGATAACATTTGCTATTTACTGAACCCAACTAATTATAATTAGTTGGGTTCAGTAAATAGCAAATGTTATATAAATTATATATTTTTTGTCCTTAAAACTTCAAACACATTCTGTTAAGTTTATGTCATTACGCATGTTTTTAATTTTTGTCGTCTTTTGGATATTTATACTTTAACTTTAATATTATTTCCTCACGTATTTCTTCTTTTGTATGTGGATCTTTTTTCATTGAAAAGTAATTCTTTTTACTGACTTTTGATTTTAGTTGTCCCATGCCGCGGTAAAGTGTGTCAAGGAGCAAGAAGAGAAGAATAAGCGATCCGCGAAGGAGGAGATCATTCGTGTGCGCAAACTAGCTGCATTTGTTTCCAAAATGGTTCGTGATTGGTGGCGACAAATGGACAAGGTAAGTCTTGTTTGCACAGGTTTTCTTTTTGTTAACACAATACTTTGTCGGAGTTGTTCCCATGTAGAGATTATTCTTTATAATACCTGTTATGATCTCATCGAATCAATCAGATTGTTCAAGCCAAACACCAAGTCCGCCTAGTGGCCAAACGACAGCAGGCGATGAACACTCACTTGGGAAAAGTAATTGAGACTACGGAGAAGTACACAGAGTGGCTTACAGAGGGCTTCAACACTTCCCTGAACCAGCAAGACGGTGACAACCCATGTAATAAAATAGTAACTTATATACATACAATTGTAATTTTATGATATACATTATTTATCTTTAAAATATGGATTTAAGAATAACTAAGCGACTACTTATACTTAAGCAAAACTTATAACTTCGTATGTCCAAAATCGGTGCTGCATTGAATCTCTTTTTCTAAAATAATATAATATTTGGGACATATTTTCTATTGATAATGTTTCACAGACTTCTTAAATAAACAAACAACAAATATAATAATATACATGATTTTTAACTTATTTATTGAAATAAATTTATAGAATTGAAACCTTAGATTGGGAAAATAAGCTATCTTCAGATGCTGTTTTTAACCTATGCATACCCTAAATCAACCAAGTATTTTATTTCATATTTTAAACTAACAAATGGAAGGATATAATCTCCGTCACTTCTCATAGAATGAAGTCTTGTAACACTGTTTTCATATCATTTTTCTCATATTTTAATGTAAGACTGGGATCTATTAACAATGTTCTTGAATATAAGCCATATATTTTAGGTTAATTCGATTATAATAATGTAAATATAGAATCTAATTTGATATTTCAATCGGATGCACATTATTGCCGTGTCTTCGTTTTGCTAGTTTTGTAAATGCTTAATTACTCGTTGATCATATATCCAAGTAATTCCAAAATAGGATTTTTACACAAGTCAAATATAGGATTTTTCAAGTAAAATGGCAGAAAACTATAAATGCTCTCAAAAACTCGTTTATGGATAGGTTTAAGGGTTGAGTTATACTTGTACATAGATAGTTGAAAGTGTTGTATAACGATTAGGTACGTAAGTTTAGGAAGTATGTCTACTACGTTTGCAACTTTCTGAGGCATGAAGTATAAACCATGTAGACCCATTTTAAGTAGTAATAACCTTTGTGAACTTTTAGTAGCATCCGAGGACACAGAAGAAGCGGATGTGGACTTCGTGCCTGTTGCCATGGAGACAGATGATGACGACGAGGAGACGATAGACCGGGAGGAAAAGGAAGCAGGTCCCTCTGTGGATGATGTGGAGGCGGAGGTGGCTGCGCTCAAGGCGGAGAGTGAACTCCCACTGGAGGAATTGTTGGCTCGCCTACCCGCCTCTTATGGTGAAGAACAGATTAGTGAAAATTCTGTCAATGGCGACAAGGTGATTTCGACTTAGGGAATGTTGTCAACCAGAGTTTTATATTGAAATGTGGACTGTTTTGCACAAACTTATCTTTCAATAACATAATTTTGTTAATATGATTTGTTTTTGCTTTTTTTAACGAAACATATCATGTTATGACAAACTTTATTACCTATTTCTTTAATACTGATAACTTTCCAGTTTCAAATACTCTACCGTACATTTATTAAACATAATTTCGTTAGATATTTCAACTTTTTTTACATTTTTACTTAGTGATCGTGTTTTTAGTATATTTTATATAATGTACTGGCATATTATTAAATTTATTACTTTCATTATAGTTTTTACGCTTTTAAATTTGGTGTCTTTTAAAATGCATGTTATAAAAGTTTTCACTTATTTGACTTATAAATTATTAAACTGACAAAAACTTAATATAGGATAACGATGAAATTAAATCTTATATTTTGGTTCATTACTAAGGATACAGAACTATTAAATATTTAATAATAATATGTATATTTCAAATGTACATTTACATATTAGAAAGAGTGCCACCTAATGTTTTAAGTTAAAATTAATTTAATATTTTTGGTGAAAGGCATTAATTTTTATTTTAAGTGCCTTATTGAAATATATTGAGTTAACAATTTTAATATAAAATATATTTAGTGTCATTATAAAAAAATAAAATTGTAAATAGTAATACAAAAAACCTCGCAAAACTATTAATAGTCAATCGCTCTCTTGTCGCTATTTCATTATAAACGTTAATTATTTCTGGGTTAAGCACTGAAATTTGAAATGTAATATAATATATAATCGATTTCATAATATAATATATAGAGGTGATTATCATTCATTTTCCAACATAGAAGACAGAACAGTACCGGTTTCGAACCTCTTATCTGATTTCATAATAGTTAATAACAATATTAGATTGCAACTTAGTAAAATGTTTTTTGTAAAAAGCGATTTTTTAAACGAAAAGATGTGTAAATTCAACAGAGAATTTATGTTTATTATTATCTCAATTTGTTGCGACTTATTGAGTGTTGTTGTATTGAATTAATTATTATTTTATAAAATATTCATCTTTTTATTTCAAGAAATTTGATTATAAATACCAAAATATTTTAAAATATAGATGGTTATTGTTTAAAGTATGTATTACTATTCCTAATGTTTTAAAAATGGAGATTTAGTTATCGATTTTTGTCCATTAATATATATTGTTATGCATTTGAAAGAGTAGACTAAAATATTTAGGAAACCTATTCTTGTTCGGCTTCATTTCTAGTCGGATTCCACCTCCACTAAGGGAGACGATGACGATGAATTTGCTGCCGAGGAGGACTCTGATGACGACGAGACAACGATGGTCGAACAAGAGAACCACGAGGGAGGCGACGGCGAGGTGGATAAAATCACTGCCAAGGAGGAGATGGAGACACTCGAGACCGAGGCTAACATGAGTATTGAGGAGCTTATTCGTCGATATCAGAGTAAGGCGAACGAGAACGAAGAGGCGGGTGACGGCAAAGAGAGTATTAACGGTTCTGTTGAGGAAGAGGAGGAGGATTCTGGCGAGGAGAGTGATACAGAGAGTTCATCGAGTGATTCCTCCTCCGAGTCAGAGAAGGAGACTGCTTCGGAAGAGAGTGAAGACGACCTGGAGGACGTCAGTTTGAAGGAACTTTTTTGCACACCAGAGAAGAAGAATCTGCTTCCTCCATCGCAACCAGGGCCTGTTGTCACGTCCACAGAAGAGAGCAAAGAGAAGGAAAGTGAGGAGAGTGACAAGAAAACGAATGAACCAGAGAAAGAGAAGAAGACGTTTGCTGGTGAGGAGGAGTTTAACGCAATCGCCATGGAGGCACTGAGTCTTCAGCCGCGTGGATTTACGCTTGACTCGGCGCAAATCATGGTTCAAGTGCCCTTCCTGGTGAAACACACGCTTCGCGAATACCAACAGGTTGGTCTGGATTGGTTGGCGACAATTTACGAGAAGCGACTCAATGGTATTCTTGCTGATGAGATGGGACTGGGGAAGACGATTCAGACCATTGCTCTGTTGGCTCACATTGCTTGTGAGAAGAGTGTTTGGGGACCTCATCTTATTGTCGTGCCTACGAGTGTTATGCTAAATTGGGAGATGGAATTCAAGAAGTGGTGTCCCAGCTTCAAGATTCTCACCTATTACGGCAGCCTTAAAGAGAGAAGAGAAAAGAGAAAGGTAAATATGAACAATGTTTAATTTTCCCATGTGTTAATTTTTAATGTAATTTTACAATATATTTTATCATTTATTTATTAATTCATTTTAGGGTTGGACAAAAACAAATGCATTCCATGTTTGCATCACATCGTACAAACTTGCTGTTCAAGATCAGAATGTTTTCAAGCGGAAAAAGTGGAAATACTTGATTCTTGACGAGGTATTTTCTTTAAAAAGATATATGCTATTTTAAAATTAAAATCTTGCGACAATTTAAAATGTATTCATTAAACTATTATTCTTTAATCCATTTAAACATAGTGTGCACGAATATTTGTTTGCTGTTTTTCTTTGCAAACTATTTATTTTGGATTAGCTTAAAAATTAATTTTCAATCAATTTTAATTAATAGTTTTTTTCTTATAATATTAACGTTATTATTGAATTGGTGTTTTTATTATATCGCTACCAATATATAATTTGCATATTATTATCTTCAACAACTTCTA
Organism: Invenusta paracnida; assembly: GCA_036023295.1. Taxonomy (NCBI): domain Eukaryota; kingdom Metazoa; phylum Platyhelminthes; order Proseriata; family Coelogynoporidae; genus Invenusta; species Invenusta paracnida. The sequence continues at coordinate 12,383 of JAYRBW010030004.1, forward strand.
AATGTTTACCTTAGGTATAATTAGCAAATTTACACTGGTGTATGCTGCAAGTTTTATTGTAATAAAGTCAAATAAAAATAATGTTAAAAGTTTTACAGCATTTTGTTTTATTTAATGCAGATGAATTACAGTCAATACAGTTTTATTTGACTTTATTACAATTAAATTTGCAGCATTTACCGGTCTTACACTAATTCTATTTCTTTTTTAACTATGCTGCGGGATACCTTTATTTTTCTAATTTATATAATATCGAATATTTTTATTAGAAAATTGATCGGAGCTACTATTCTGCCCAATTATAACATCATAGTACTCTGCATTAATTTTTGTATGTCATCAAATAAAATTGATATTTATATAATTATCGATTACCTATTCTATGATATTGTATTGCTGTCAGCATATAACTTTATAACCCGCTTATACAAAAAAATTAATCGCATTTAAATTAAACATTTTTCTATAAGTGAAAATTCATTTACTCATATTAATTATCGTCGTGATTCTTTGTTTGATAAGTACATTAGGTATTTTATACATGTACTGAAATCATGTTTTACTATTTATACACTGGTTAATTGATTTAGTAATGTAAATTTAATTAATATTACTAAATATAGTGAGCTATATATAATATTACATAGTATTGCACAGTATTATATGAAAATAAATATTTACTAATTGTTATTTGTCAGGCGTACTATATTACTATTCGTTCAAAAATGTTCGCTTCTTCCCTTATCGTAGGCTCAGAATATTAAGAACTTCAAGTCCCAGCGCTGGCAAACATTGCTCACATTCAACAGCCAGAGACGACTTCTCCTTACAGGAACTCCTCTGCAGAATACACTAATGGAGCTGTGGTCTCTTATGCACTTCCTCATGCCCAATATCTTTCAGTCGCATAGGGAGTTTCAGGAGTGGTTCGCATCACCTCTTACAGGTAGATACCTTGTTATAGAGCGCTATGAATATTAATAGTAGTACTCAATCTTTTACTTCTCTACAACCAGTTAGAATGATAAAAGAATTTGAAATAATGATAGATTAGATAATATACGACAATGCTAATACTCACGTTGTAGAAAATTCCATTGTCGGAATCAAGAGATGTCTATAATAGTATGCCATATTTTTTTCCAGGGATATAATCGGAGATATATACATACTATTTTCTGCTATAATTATTCAGTTATAATTAACGAACTGAATTATTCTATGTTTTTACTCGAATGCTAGGAAATATGTTTTAATATAATATCAGTAAATAAGAAAGCAACAATTAATATTGATTGTAGTATTTTTAAATTATTACATTTTGCCGCATAAATACTATCTTCTGATTTGATGACTACTATTATTATTTAGTTATGTTTTTCTGATTTTCGATGAAACCTTTGTATGTTTTAGTAGCTATGTTATTTTTTCTATAACATTTCCACTTTTAACTATAGAACTTTTATTTTTATAAGAAAAACGATGTAATGTTATGAGTCTTATAGTCGCAAATTTGTAGACTTTTCTTTTTAATTACTTTTAATTTGGAATCAAACAAGCCCTACATAATTATTTTCTGTTGTAGATACTTGTCTAAATTTGTAATATTACTCTTACCGCATCTGGCCCTGGTTAGGTATGATTGAGGGAAACAATGAGTATAATGAGCAACTTGTTAAACGACTGCACAAGGTGCTGCGTCCTTTTATCCTCCGCCGGCTTAAGAAGGACGTTGAGAAACAGATGCCAAAGAAATACGAACACGTCATCATGTGTCGTCTGTCACGGAGACAGCGCTTCCTTTACGATGACTTTATGTCCTTAACAACGTGAGTGAGAAAATTATAATACATACCTGACATGTTTTCCATGTATGTATATACTTTATAGATTACATTATGAAGATTCAGAATGTAAGCTAAATTCTTTTTTAGATAAATATTATTGTTTGATTGTATTAGAGGACTATTTAAGAATAATACTTTAATGAAAACCTAAACTTTCGTAAGATATTGATTTGCAAACGAGTTATTTCTTTTCTGTGTTTAATTTAATTTATCTTATAGAAATATAATCATTTTTTAATACTTTTGTCACTATAGTTAACCAAAAGTGTTTTTAAATATTTATTTAATAAATTTTGCAACGGAAAATTCTTTTCAAGTCTACCTTTTAAAAGACATTTTAAATATTTATAGTGTTTGTATAGTAGGCGTGCCGGTTTCCTTAAAAATTCAAAAGTATTGTTTGTTTGCACTGATTGTGTCAGTATTACATATACTTACTTTGTTGTGACTTTATCGCATTCAATTTCAGTTAGTCATCGTGTCATTATTAGTTACTGCTTTTCAGGAACAATTTGCGGCATAAAATTTTTATTTATCGAAGTTTTTGTTATGTATTTATTTGAAATTTATTACAAAATATAATGATATTTTAATCGTATACTATTTTTGTACCTATATTTGAATTTAATATTATTTCCTAGCGATGCATATACTATGGTTTGAAATTTTGTAGTAGTAATTGTAGAAGTCGGTTCGGTCGCACGCCAAAGATTGGCGAGCGTAGGCTATCACCTCCTCTGGATTGGTGTAGAGAACGGATAGGGGTGGGTTGGGACCGCCGAAAAGCTTGTTTCTTTTGATGTAGAGGCCCTGGCAATCTTGGAGCCAGTGTTGAATTGTCTGGGGAGCCATTTGGCATATTGGACAGTTAGGGTCTTCTCCTTTGATGGTGACTTTGTATGCCGCAAGACCGATGCCTGTTCTGCGTTGGGCTTTGAGGATGTGTTAGAGTTGTTTTAAGGAATTAATGTTTATTTATGTATGGATTTAAAAAAATTATTTGATATTTGAATAGATCGTCATCAAGGTAATATTGCTATGCTTAATCTTCATAATAAATTCTTTATTGCTACTAGACTGACCTATTACTTCATTTATTTCATTACATTGACATTAAGGTATATTACTTATTTCAATATCATTCAATAATAGTAGTAATATTTATCCACGTTCATTTATTTTAATTATAATTCAATTGCTTCCATTAATTTACTGTCACAAATTGGCGTCGCGAGCTGAGCAGGATAAGAATGAGTCTTGCAATCGAATTTTTAGACATCAATAATCCTGATTCTGTACAAGATTGCATGCTGAACTAATGACGGGGGAAAAAGTGCATTTAGCTTTTATCCATTTTGCAAAAACAATTGTTTAGTGGCCTTTCTAAAGTTCTTGACTGGTTTGATTGTGAACTTTATTAAATGCATATTGTTTAGTGTTCATTTTAAATTTTTTTTGATATTTCATTATATTATTATGTTTATTTTTTCCCAATATTTTCGATTGATTGATTGATTTTATTACCTTTTTGTATTAAATCAATTGTTGATATATATATATATATATATATTATTTTAAATAAAAACAAGTTAGTATTTGGTACAGAGTGGAATAGTTATTGAAATGATTTTAAGATAAGAAGAAAAAGGTAATCAAAGATCGTTTCAATTTTATTATTAGTAAATAAGATTCTATATTATATAATTCGACAACGTTTTCTGGTGAATCTATTAATCAGACAGATTTTCACACTATTTTTTGATTATATTAAACATACTGTGTTATTGTTTTCATTGGTGTCCTTTCTTCGAAAAGAAATTATGCTTTTTGATGCTGCTCATACATTATTTTTTATATTTTTTGTATATTTTGTTAAAATATTTAGATATTGTAAACTTAATTTTTCTTAATTTAATTTAATTTTATTATGTTGAATGTTTCCATAACAAAAATTGTCATAATCAAAAATAACACTAAAAACAGGTGAAGCTAACACACCCCACCCCCTCTTCAACAGGACGTCTGACGCCCTCAACTCTGGCCACTTCCTCTCTGTAATCAATATCCTCATGCAACTGCGGAAGGTCTGCAACCATCCCGACCTCTTGGAATCCCGGTCCATCGTCTCTCCCCTCTACATGTCAGGCATCGAGGTCACCCTGCCCCGCTCTGCTCTACTCACAGTCGACATGGCGGCCCCTTCACTTACCGCTGTCCAGGCTGAGGAGGCTAGTCGATTGATATCCTGGGCTCATCAGGCTGGCAATCTTGCTGACATGGCTAGTGATCTGCCGGGCTTTGTGGCCGAGCGTATTCGGGGACTCAAGCCGCGTTCGGATCTAATTCAGCATGTTGACTCGCTTGATTCCGCCAAAGATAGTCAGTAGTTTGCTTAATTATTTATTTACTGACATTATTTAACTACTGTTCGAAGATCCTACTTAAATCTCCGTACAAATGAAATAAATGTAAAGTGCGTGATTTTTAGCTGAAAAATGCTCAACATAATATTTGAATTTGTATGGATAATGACAAAAGTTGTAACTAACCTGCCGGAATTATATTTTTTTACATAAAATTATACAGTATTTTGATACATTTTATTTTTATATCAGCAATCAAAATCTATTAATTATATGATACAAATCAGCTTTATATAGTATATTTTATGTTTATGATTTATAGCAACCTATAAATAGCATAATCAAAAGTAGATTAATAGATATTTTAGATTTTCCTTTGGTTTCTGTTTGCATCGAAAGTTTATAATATTTGTATACAGTAATGTTGTTTTATGTACTTGTTTGAAGCTCGTAACTTTTGTTTTTGTTACATTTATTGTTGATTAACCTTCATTTCATAATTTGGTAAAAGTTTTCTCTGGTTTAACTAGACCTACAGAGATGCATTTTTAAAAGTATGTCTATTACAATTTTAATACTACTAATTTAAATTTTCCCAAACTTTTCTGATATATTGTTTTGTTTATAATATTATTTTTATTCATTTAATAAGTTTACGTTTTTTATACACAATATTTCATGTTGAAAATGCTATGTTTTGTATTTTATATTCAACGTAATATTATTATATTTATTATAAATTATTAGTATTACTCATTGAGAAATAAATTTGTTTTTTTAATCTTTTAGCGGATATATGTCAGACTACAAAAGTTTCGAGTTCCTTTAAAACTAATGTAAATTGAAACCGAATTGAAAACTCCAAAATTAGACCAAAATTGTTAACATTTAAATTTATTATTTTATTTTGTTTGACTTGCATGTTAATTCGATGTAAAATTAAGATAATGGTGTATTATCTAATTCGAAAATTGTCTTAGTTTTTAATGTTTCCGAGTCCGTGTTATATTTCAGTTGTACAAAAGAATTCGTCATTACCTGATCTTGGCCGAGCATTTCTCCCCAGGGGTGTTGTTAGTGAACTACACGAAGAGTACTGCAAAGAGGTTGCCGCCACAATGATCCAGAATATGGAGCCTTTACCAAGTTAGTTGGTTAATTCATATTATAGCTAGGTTTGAAATTTGATTTATATATACAAAAAAGTTTCATTTTATAACCAGTGATTCAGTGGTTAGTGCTATTTTAAAATTGAAAATAATATTATTTTTTTCAGAGGGGAAAATTCCGCTACCCTTTCCACCACTTCCAACATTCCCACACTTTGAGCGAAAATTCAGAAAAAGTAAGATAAGAATAATTCTGTTATTTGCTGTTTATATAGTATATTTGTTAAAATGACAAGCATGTTATAATTTAGATATTATAATAATATGATACTTCACAATTACCTTTAAATCCTTTGTACCGTAATACTTACCTAGTTATATCATATTATATATATCATATATAATTTTATTATAATTAACTAATAAATACATGGGTTTTAATTAAAACTTTTAGCAATTTACAGTAACAATTTGCAGTTTTATATATTTAGTTGAGTTGGCAGGGCTATACTTTGTCTTTTGTTAATAATACTAAATGTGACTAATAATTTCGGAAGATTATTCTATGCTGGAGGTCTCTGAATCAGAATTTATATTATAATCAATATTTGCATGCAGCAGTGGAAAGAACTGTTTTGGCTAGAATGTGAGAGAAGTTAGAATATCATATAACACTTCATGTATCTATCAGATAGACAATTTACTGAGAAATTGTCGGTGTAAGAACAATTAGTTCTCAATAAATTCAATGTTTGCGCTGTCTCATTTCTAGTTCTTATAGTTCAAACTCTGTTGACATAACACGGGATTAAGATTACTTTTGATAAGTTTTTATAATCGTATCAATATAATAGTTGTACAATGGATCAAACTGACTTCTTTACTGACTAATTAAATGCCTGTTTTGTTGCATCGGTAATAATTTAAACTAAAAAGATTGCTAAAACATATAAAAAGTTATTTCTTTAGTGTTGTCTCAACCACTTAGTATTTTCTATTAATAAATGAATATATTTAGCTTTCAGTATACACAAACATTTACCTTTTCCTTTTTATATCTAACTTACGAGATTAAATTTGTTGTGATTTTCAATTCATAATTCGCTGTCAAGTTTAATTTTTTTTTAAATTTAATACAATTTTATTAATAATTTATATCGTACTAGGTAATAAAGAATATGTTTCTATTCACAGTTTAAAATAATTAATATTACTCATAGATATAAATAATAGTAGCGATTGCAAATATACTATGATGACTTATCTAATTTGTACAGAAAATATCGTTTAGAAGATTTTAAAAAGTAACTTTTAATAATTGGTTAAGATATTTTTTAGAGTCTGCAAGTATTTTATAGTTATTCAACTAAAATGATCAATATGACATTACTACGTGTAATACATCACTTAAAAGCTAAAAATTAAGTAGCTATTATCAAATTAAAATTAATGATTGTTATTGTTTCCTTATGTTATGGAATAATGTTATTTTTCTTGCCTAATACGTATTTCTAACTAAATAATTTTTCATCCGCCAGTGAGAACATTATTGTTTATCATCATTATTATTATACTGTGTAAATTGTTGTCCAATTGAGTAAAAATAGAACCTATGGTAGAGGAATTTACAAAAAAATCAATCGCTAAACATAACAAACTACAAGTACAACTTAATTTAACAGTTTATTTTGTTTGTGAAGTGATTATATTATGATTAATTTCGAATCAACTGAATGAGTCGACGTTTCAGATATTGCCTTGTAGGTCTGTGTTATCATTCTGTCCATCCATCAACCAATCACAATCGCCCTTTCCTTGCTAACCTAGTCAACTAATTAGTATCGACCATTTCGTTTCCTTTTCCCCAATCAATCAATCAATCAGTAACTCCCCCGGACGACCTCCGATCCTCGGGCCTCCCCGCCAACATCATCTCTCAGCGCTGCCAAGCCCGCCTATCCCGACTAACTCTCATGTCCTCTCTCAATGACCTCCGGTGTTCTGTTACCCCCCTTTACCCGGCCAACCTGGTCCACTGTCTGCGCCGCCTCTTCCTTCAATTGAGTCCCTCGGCACTTCCCATCGAGACTAATGTGTCCGCCTCGCAGTTTATCTCTCCCAGGAAGTCGGCCTCCAATCTAGTTCTTCCGTCTCTTCAGAATCAAGTCCGGCCACTGAGTTCCTTGTCTTTCTATGAGCAGGACAGTTTTACGACTACTGGGTTTGCTAACTGTTGGCGCGCTCAGACAGCGAAGTCGACGGGAAGTGTGGGTGGCTGGGAGGCGACGGTCAAGTGGGGACTTCCCTGTAGACCGCTCTGTCGGATGATTGCCTCGCCACAGGACCGCGTACATCAGTTGAAACATATCATTGATAGGTTAGTTGACTGCAGTTCTAAAACATTCCTAACAGTAGCATAGTGAGGTTCAGATTCTGAGAAATTTAAACTGTATTATTTCGTTTCGCCAGCCAGTCATTGTAACAGCTAAAAAGAATTGTAAAAACACTAATTCGAGTGTTTATCATAGAGAAGAAAAACCTAGTTTAAAAATAATAATAAATATATTGGTTCAATATATTTATTTCTATTTTTACTGTTAGGTTTTTTCTTCTCATTATAATATTAGTTGTTTGTATCACTATCGTTCATTAATCATTTCATTAATTTCTCATCGCCAGCACAAACTTCCCTATCGGATAGTTTTGTTTTCCAGATCTACTACTTACACTATTACATGTAGTACAAGTTTTATTGGAGTGGCACGCTTTAAAAAATTGGTCATCTTTTATTTATTTATTGTCAATAGTTAACATGTTATTATAATGTTAGACTTCTGATGTTGCATTTATTATTCATTTTATATATGTCATTTAATAATTTTTGTTTTTCATACTTTTTAGGTTAAAAATAACTTTACTTTTGTTGGAATATAAATTGAGGAAGATGATCGCACAACAAATTATAACTTTAAATTTGTTGCACACTTTTGCACTTTTTTAAATGATAATTCCGAGAAAATTTTACAGGAAACCGTTATCAAAGTTACTTGAAAATACTTTATTTTACTTGGATAGAAAACTTTAGATACATTACTTGTTATAAAAATATCATTATACCTAAGAATAATGCATTTTGTTTCTTTAAATATCTCACGAGTGACAAAAATACAATATTTTAAAAGTTGAGTTTAGGAATCTGTAAGTTATTACTGTAAATTGTAATTTATATCTATTTTGCTTCTTTTTTTATGCTTTCTAATGACATTTCATGTTTGTATGTGATATCATTGTATATAATCATTTATATATGATCTTTGTCAATAAAGTAATGTTGTAATCAATTTTATAGTATTATTTATCTCATTAATGCTCCCAATTCTTCTAAAAATTCTAAAATTGATAATATATATTGTGATGTACACAGTTGTGTAACACATTTGTAGTATGTCTTCTTCCCTGAAGAAATTCAAGCCGTTTCGAAATTACATTACAAATAAAACACATTATCTAAGTTAATGTAAATAGCACGTACAACTTATTCCATAGATATGAATAAAAAGCACTAAACGTTAAATAGTATATTTGAATTAAATATATCAATAGAGCACACTGCTTTCGGCGACCCGAACAGTAATTTTAGCAGGCTTTTTTAGCTCTTTGAAGAATTATCCAAATTCATGAAGTAACTTTAGGCAGATTTCGTAAATTTTAATAACTTTTTCATTTTATCTGTAAAAGTCTGAGTTTATATCAGTTTGTGAGACAATTGCAATTCTAAGTTTCTTGGCATATTAAAGATCATCGGTTGATAATAATTGCTAGTAGGAAGTATTAGTATATTGATCGCAGTGTAATATTGTGGTCATCATTCATATCTTCTATTTATTTTGACTTTTTATGGTATTATTACGTAGGTCGTTTTTGGTTATTGTTCTCTTTAACTGAAGTCTTTTTCTTGCCCTGCAGGTTTGTATTCGTTGTACCTCCAGCAGTGGCCCCCAGAATTGAGCTTATGGTCTCCTCAGCGAGCTACTATCACTCGAGGAGTGTATTGGAGGCTGGCCTTTCCGCCGAGATACCAGCTCATGCGAATGACCTACTCCACAAGATATCCAGCCAACAGATGGTACAGTTTCCTGATGCCAGACTCATACAGTATGACTGCGGTAAGTGACTAACTAGCAGATTGTTCTGTTGTCCCATTAAAAAAATGGGATTACTGTTCTGTTGTTATTTTTTAAATCAAAATCGACTTATGGTAATCATAACAATTATAGCTATTTCCTTTTTTATAATAATATTATGTGTAATTTTCAGATAATCAGGTAATGACATTGGTGGTTTGTTTAAGGTGTATTCTTTTATGCTTATTGCTGTGAACTGTTATGTAATTTCTAGTAATTGCGAATATATTTAGCAGGAGCTATTATACCCTCTACCCCTATGTATATAAAAAGCTCTTCATTATATTAAGATAATAATATAAAACATATAAAACATAATAGAAAAAATGACATTAGAACATAATATATTAGAGATTATTGAGCGCTTAAAGCTTAAAAATCTATAAAAATCTTTATTAATAGGTTTAAGTTTTCGGCAACTTATAAAGTTTACATTACAATGTAAGCATTACATTTATAATATTAATGGTTAACAGTAGAATGGCCAAGGTCAAAAACCGTCTTAGAACATCCGCGGGGAGCGAGGTAAAAAATACCCACTTTTTAGAAATGTCTAAAATCAAGAAAACATTCACAAAATTAATTACATTTCATTCTAATATCCCAAATTATGATAGGATTTCAACCTGATAGGTCCCATCGTCATCTCTCACCGCCTTGATAGTCCAACAGGTCCATCCTAGAGTTCCCGACGTAAAAAAATGGCAAAATTTCTGAAATATCTTATTTTTCCATATTTTAATCTCGTAATAACATTGGATCACTACCACAGTATAGTATATGTATAGTATAATAATATCCAGCTAACATGTAGCGTTGTCTGGTATGCTGTTGCTGCAATGTCTATAGAATCCAGACCTTCAGGAGATGTTCGTTGTGTGTGACGGCTTCAAATTGAAAATAGTTAATCATTTTACAAAAATGTTTTAAACAACCAATATTGAAGATATATGATTTCCGCAAATAATATTTGATTATACATGTTTTATTATGCACTTGTAGCATTTAGGTCCGTCCTGGACCTTCAGGGGATGGTTTTCAAGTCACTGTTCATGGACTAAAAGAGCTAAACGATCCTAATAAAGTATAGACCATCCATTATCAATTGTTTAACATATTTACATTTTGGATTGGTTTACATCTTTTCATAGTGCAGAAGAAAAGTCATCTTCAGAAGAAAGTCTTTTGAGTACGTACTAATGAAAAAGTCCTACAAGTAGTAATCCCTAACGTCCTCGACGATCCGTATGGTGACGTCAGGAACTTTTTGAAAAGCTATACAGATTTTAAGGCACCCCCAATGGTCATAAATGCTACGGATGACAAATATATTTGATTGCTTATTTTTGAATGCATACTAATGAAATAGTCCTACAAGGAGTATTTTCTGACGTCCTGGAGGACCTGGATGCTGACGTCAGTATCATTATAAAAGATTCCTTGGTCTTGAAATTGATAATCCAGTGTGTAGCTTTATTGTTGAATGTTGAAAATATAATTTATAATCATTTGTATTGCACCATTTCAAAATAGTCCTCCAAGGAGTAATCCCTGACATCCTGGGCGTCCTTCACTTGGCATTCCAGAGGCCCCACAAGTGATTTAAAGCATATCATATGGCAACCTGTATCTACTATTGGCAACCTTGAATCAGCCTTTTATTTACCTGAAATATTTACTGTAAATGTTTAATTAAAATTCTAAACTTTGGTCTCAGTGACGATTTAGGAGGTGTCAGTAGGGCCCCGGGAGGACCCGAAGAAGACGTCGGACAAAACATTGACCCGTGTTAGGGTGTTTCAATTCTTTTGGTTGAGAACTTAGGAATCCACGAGAGTGAATACAAAATGGGTTATATTTTTACTCCACCCTTGACCGTTCTACTGCTAATAATGAGAAACAGACATGAAGAAAATGTTACTCTTTTAAAATAATTTTAGAAAATATTGTATTGAAAAATATTAGGTACTTCAGAGTTATTCTCTCTGCACATTTTGTCAAAGAAATAGCTTTCTCAGAGAAAATTACAAATTAATATAATATATACAGTTTAGTTATGTTCATCCCTACGTATAACTAGTATATTTATTCTAATGAAGTCAATGATTTGTTTATTGACAAATGTGTAGCCTGGATTGTGCACCTATTGAGAAGTGTGTTCATTGTTATATGGGCGCTTATTACCTGGTGTTTAATATATAAACTAGAGTACATAATAGTATATTGTTTAACTTTTGAGTAACAAATAAACATTTATTTTTATATTATTTTTGAACGGACTAACAGGTAAGCTGCAAACACTGGAGGTGCTGCTGCGAGACCTAAAGTACGGGCATCATAGAGTGCTCATCTTCACCCAGATGACTCGCATGTTGGATATCCTGGAGCACTTCCTGTCCTATCACGGACATCGCTATCTGCGCCTAGATGGGGCCACACGAGTGGAGCAGCGTCAGTTGTTGATGGAGCGCTTCAATCAGGATCCGAGGATCTTCGTCTTTATTCTCAGTACGCGCTCGGGTGGCCTGGGAGTCAACCTCACTGGGGCAGACACAGTCATCTTTTATGATTCGGACTGGAATCCGACGATGGATGCACAGGCGCAGGACAGGTGTGTTCCTCAGTAATTGTAGAGGCGAAATATACTGTTTTCTGTCATATTCACTGTCTAAAATTAAAGTAGAATGTTGTTAGATTAGTTATTATCAGTTTTAAACTAATGAATTGGTGTTACCTATAGAAGAGTAGGTAACTTGATTTTTTGTGAACTTCTGGCTTTTGATTGTACATATTGTGAATACTCTTATTCTTCCAAAGAGAAGAGAATTTTAGTATTTTGACGGGCTGTGTTGTATTATAGCTTGGTAGACTAGAATTTTACTTTTTTGTTGTTGTAAGCTTTAGTACTAGTCCAATGTACGTACATATTATTCATTTTAATGAATTGTAAGGCGATTTGTGTGTTTAATTTAAACAGAATATGTTATATTTAAATATTACCATTACCAGTATTATTACTAATTTTCAAAGTATTGTTTTACCAAACAATCAGTCGATGCAATACATAAATTGTTGTATTAAATTTTTTACATTTAACTTCTACTGTTAACTATTTTCAGAGTAATTGTATATTAATAATTCCTTATACATACTATATTATTATAGACTGGTAAGCATTTATAAGAAGTATGTATAATATAATAAAACTTATTTGAGTCGGCCGTTTGCTCTTGACTAGCTACACATATATACTCATAAAGCTGAATACATACCTGAAATTACGTGTTTTTACTGTGTCTGAGACACTTGCAAGTTTTGACTAATGATTGTAAATGGTGAAAGCACATTTCAAATGAAGCCCTCTCGAGGTTGGCTTTTCTAAATCTGTTTAGTTATTTGTATTTAACTTTAGATAAACCACTTGAAAAGTGTTTATTCTGTTTGTATAAATTATGATATAAATTATTGATAACATTACTGATCTAATTTCGTATTTTTTCTATTCTCATGTAACAAAGTAAAATCTTTCTTATTTAAAGATTGTTTGAGCTATGTTTGAAACATAGCCTATCTGTTTTTTGCTAAAAACATCAACGTTCGTATTATTTTACTGATATATGCCATAATTATTTATTCTTTGCAGATGTCATCGTATCGGACAGACACGGGATGTACACATTTACCGGCTGATCAGTGAGAAGACCATTGAGGAAAATATTCTCAAGAAAGCCAATCAGAAGCGCTTCCTGAGTGACGTAGCAATTGAGGGGGGCCAATTCACCACGGCTTACTTCCGACAAAACACCATCAAGGATCTGTTTGAGGAGCCTTCTGGTCTCGAGGTATCAACTTAATTCGTCGTACCTTTGATTTTTAGTTTCTTAATTAATATTGGAAGCAAAAGTTATTTAAAAAAATGTCATTTCCCCTCATTTTATGTCCGTTTTGTTTAGTAATTCGTATGAAAATAATATAGCACTTTAATATTTATAGATTATAGTGATTAATATTACTCAGATACAGCTACCTATCCTGAGAAACGTCTAAAACTCCTACATTTTCTCTATAACTAAATAGTTGAGTATTTTTTTTAATAGTTCTGAATATTACACGTTAATATTGTATTTGATATAAACAATACAATTTTTTTGTCTTAGTTATTATTATATCTTTGAGCGTATTAATACATCTTAAAATTATTTTATTTTTAAAACATTATTTTATACATATAATTCAGGGATGATCCTGCTCCTATATTTTCTATATATTTATTATACTTCCTTATTTACACTTCTATAATTTGTAGGAAATTTTTATGTTTTGAGAATCAATAATATGCGATTGCTATCATTCTTGAGATGTGTTCAAAATGCAATACAATCTCTTGAAGTATATGGGTCCTTTTATATACTCTATTTATAATCAAAAGTAGCTAAACTTTACCAATTTCCAACTCTATTCACTTTGCTCGCTCGCTATTATCACTGATGTTATATATTCTAAATAATATTAATTATATTTATTCATCTTAAAAACCGAAAATTTTTGTAAATTATTTTACTGAAAACTTAGTAATTAATAACGTTACATTTTTTATATGTAATAATCTAGTCTATATAATTTGCTAGGGGAAAATGTAATCTCATTTTATATGCATCTAAATTCTTATTACTAAGTTAAAAATCAAGTAAAACAATCTGAAATACTGCAATAAAATATTTGTGTGACTTAGCAGCTTTCGGAGATCCACTTCCTAGTCATAGGACTAAATTAATGTGATACAAACAGCAAATAACTTAGAAAAACTAGGCTTTAACAAATATTTGTGTATAGCAATGCTTCTAAAACTTTTAAAATTAGCAGATAACAATCTAAATATAAAATTATCATAAACAGTTTGATACGAGATTATACTTAGTTAATGTCCTTCCTCGATATTATTAACTCAATCAATTTCCAACAGTTTTGATTATTTTCGCATCAAATGCTTATGTTAATTTTATAGCGAGATAGTTTTTTCATTTATTATTGCTAATTGTATTAATCGATTAGATGCATTGCTCACGCAATATTTATTATTGTTTAGTTATTCTGCGTTATTCGCTGTCTTTATCTCATTATTTTAGTCCCATATAGGGAATGGATCTCCGAAAGGTAAGACATAAATACATTTTATTTCAGTAATTCGGCTTAATTTATTTTCTAATTATGTTGTAAATGAACTATAAATAAAACTCTTGTATTTTTTATGAGCAACTGTATGAATAAAAATAATCGCTTTAAAATATAGATGAAATGTAATTAAAAAAGAACGTTTGAAAGTTTTAAAAATTACATTACAATATATTTCATCTTTATTTTATTGTGGTTATTTTAATTCATTTTAAAGATTGTTAATACTCTGTTTATCTCATCAGAGCAACATTATCATCCTTGATAATTATACGTCTTTAGTTCGTATTTCTTTAAACTTATTTTCCAGCAGGTTTGCAAGCGTGTTTTCTGTAGACTTAAAGTTAATTATTGAATTAGTTATTCCATAACTAAATTTATAGTAAATATTAATATATTTTTGTTATTGTACTACATTATTAGATATGACTTTGTTGGATATTCAAATTTGGACAAATAGAAAAAAATTATGATGTGGATTAAACATAGCTTGTTGCATCATGTTTGTACATAATGATATTAATTTCAAGGCATAGGGCAAAATTGACACTGATTTTTATTCATAAAAATGTTTAATTTGTAGAGAAAATAAGATGTTCATTTCTTTTAAAATAAGTAGTTGTCGAGGAAAACTTTTGAATTATTATATTCAAATTGATTAGAAGTCTAATCTTTATCTTACAGTTTTTTTAATAATTTTTTAAAATTTCATTTCCTCGGTAGGACTTGGCTCGTGAGAAGAATGAAGCAGCCAACATCACAGAACCCCCGCCACAACCAACACCAGCAACTCAATCAACAGTGGACATTGACAGCAGCACTGCATTGACTGCCAGTGAAATGTCAGACCAGGATGCGTTGGGCACAGGGCCCTCCGAACGTGTCAAGCGAACCATCAAACGTCGGGGGGCTCGTAGGGCTGGCGCGGGCGCTGGGGTCACTGAGGGCTCCGGCGGAGAGGTATCAGAGGGCGCGTTAGAGGCCGCACTTGAGGAGTTTGAGGACGAGAATGACAGGACTGCCGCTAGCAAGGCGAAAGCTGAGGCCAAGGTGATCATGTTGTGCAATATATACACATTCCTTTTTTTCTTTTTATAATATTAATCTTTCCCTTCCTTGAAGAAAAGTTGAAAATTATTATTCGAAAACTCGTGATTATAATATTATTTTTCTGCTATCACTCCTTTATTTTATACTATAGTACAATTCATTTGGCTTAGATAATAGATAACTTTTGAATATTGTTTATTGTTTATTATTATTTACACTATGAAATTATATATAAACGGAATATTATTGTACTACTTAGTAATATATAAGTAATATATGATATTTATAGTAAATTAACTATATAGAGACATTATTTTCAATTTTCTATTAACATATTTGCACTACTTTCTTGCATTCAGGCGGACTTGGCTGAGTTTGACGAATCGATCCCCTGGAATGAGGAGGCAGACAAGGCTAAGGCCGCCGCAGCGGCGCGTGACTCGGCGGCTGGTGGAGATAGTGAACGGGAAGATCGGGCTGAGAAGGAGCTGCAGGAGTTCCACAATCAACTCCGGCCGATTGAGCGTTTTGGTGTCGGCTGCCTCGAGTCTATTTGGGCGCCTTGTCTTGCCGGACAATTAGAGTTGGCCGATGTATGTTCTGTTGAATGTTTTATTTTTAAATATTTTCCCTTTGGATAAATATTGTTCTGAATACTATCTAGTTACATATTTCAAACAAACTTATAGTAAGCTTTAAATGTATAATTTTGTAGTATTTTGAAAAACTACAAATATTTAGTTTTATTTGTGTTTATTTTTTGTTGCATAATTTAAATGGAACCTAAACGTTATTTTATTTAGAAATTAAACGTATTTACATTTCATAACACCTGTAAAAATATTACTTAAGTATCAAAAGTCCAAATTATGTATGTTTTGAATGCATACAAGGCTTCTTAATATTTTTTTGGTTATTCCTTATATTTTAGTTATTTTTTTTTAAATTTTTGTGCCACTTTTGTGTCCACACACACACACACACGAATTTTGGATATATGTACGAATGCTACACGAATTTCATTTTTTCCAGAATTATACACGAATTATACACAAATTTTTGATTACATATTATGTACACAATTTTTTGTAGATACATAATATATATTTTTAATCTTAAGAAATCGAAGTGTCTATGAGTTAGTGAAAATTGTAAATAAATAATTGAATGATTTTTGAAATCCTGGGTAAGACGTTAAACTGTCTAAAAAATCTGTTTGTAAATTGATATATATATATATATACGATTTTTAAGTGCTAATAACATTGATATTAACATTCTATATTATAAGCTGTTTGTAAATTGATATATATTATATATAAGATTTTAAAGTGCTAATATCATTGATATTAACATTCTATATTAAAAGCGGTTTGTAAATTGGTACATATACACGAATTGTACACGATATTTTTTATGACAGCAGTGTGGACACCCTGGATCATATTACTTTTAAACTGTTATTATCAATGTGCTCCTATAAATTATATATTAATTTGTGATTTCAGGATTATATTTATTAAATAAGTACTTACTCAGAAGTCATTTTTACTAAATTGACTGTTGGCTATGCGCATACATTATTATTAGTAGCGTGTAATTACAAATTTATCTCTGTGTATTATATGTTTTTTAATGCAACCCTTTTATAATCATCTTTTTGTTGGAATTGTAGTAATTGCGGTTATATTAAAAGCGGCTTATTTTGGAATTCTTTTTTTGCTTTTAGGCTTTTTGCCTAATTTATATTATACCGTTTAAATTAAATGTTATTTTAAACATAATATTTAGTTATTCCTTTAAACATAGTTTTTGTTTTTGTAATTAACTTATTCCCTTGAAGCTAAAATTTATTAACATTTTCAAATTAAGAAGAAAAACATATTTTCATAAAAAGTAAAAATAGAATACTGTAAAGTTGTGTGGTTACATTAACTTAGTTCTTACATATTATATACGTATTAATTTATATAACTATAGCCTCCTAAACAAAAATAATGAGATAGTTGTATTCACCTATATTAGTTTATGTATACTATGATTATTAGTATGATTATTATTTCTTCATTATCAGCTTTATCAAATATTATTATTTCCACTATTCAGGCCCAGTTAGAACAGTCGAAAGCAACCTGGGAACTGGATCAGCTTGTGGCCCTGCGTGAGGCCGAGGAGATTCGAGCAGAAGTCGAGGACGATGACATGCTCTACTGCGCACCGGGCTCCTACGATCTCACTCAGCAGCGCCGCGAGCTCGATCGCATCAAGCGCCGAGAGGCACAGGAGGCACGGGAAGCTGAGATAGAGGCTCAGGAGGCGAGAGAGGCCCGGATGAGACGCATTGCGGACCAGCAGAAGCGCCGCCAAGCTCTGGCCGCCAATATTGCGGCCGCGCAGAAGCGGGTTAAGTCAGCCGTTCGACGTCCCACTGCCGCTGGTGCCGCTGGGGGAACAGCCGGAGGGGGCAAGGGAGTGGGCAAACAGGCGACCAAGAGAAAGGTGAGGACTATTATAAGGACAGGGTGTTCAAGATCGGAAAATTAGAAATAAAACCGAAAACATCTGAAAGTGTGAAATAACCGAAAAACCCAGGCAGGAAATTGCAATAAATAAAACAAACAAACTATTTTTAAATGCGAAAATTTCGCTAACTAATCATATTGTTATAAAGTTGGATAATAGTATACTCTTATTTTTATTTGTCTCATTATTTTATTTATTTAAAAATATAAAACAAAATTTTGCACCTTTCGCGAATTTTTTGTTTCAATTGAATTAGTATGGGCTATTCAAATTTTGCCATATTTTAATCAAGATCGTCGAAACTGCCCGTATATATATCAACTATTACCAAGTATTACCTGTATCTAGCCAAGTTTTTGACACTGCATAAGTTTCAAGCTCATGAATTACTCGTCGTTAAACTGCTTTTTTCAAATCGTTATCGTTGCTTTTGGAACTATTTCTGCGTAAATTTTAAACATCTGCTCCATTATTTCTACTTTCATTAGAATAATTATGAAAGTGTTATTTTTCTTTGTCAAGTCAGTTTATGAAATCACAGGTTTGTGAAGAGGTCAAAAATGTGTTTTCAATAATTTGATTTATGTGATAAATATCTCAAAATACCTGATATTGACTTTGCTGCGTAGGATGCCTTAAACAACGTGTATGATCAAAAGAAAAAGTCATTTTATAAGAACTGTGATCTATTTTCGTTAAAAACAACGGCAATTCTTTTCGAAAAGTCTCCTGTTAAATATGACTTTGTGCGAAATTCGTGAACCTGTTACCAACTATTTTCCAAAAGAAATCGTCTGTCGGTACTGGAAGCTTTGAGATGTTAAAAATATTCGTTGGATGCAATTGTATGTCTGCTGAATGTACCGATAGAGTAAAGTTGGAATTTTTTGTTAATGCTCAGAGACGGTGATAAAGAATAAATTTATGCCTTTGATATAAACAAATGTTGCCTGGATAGATTTATACGCTGATCAAAGCTGTTTCTCAGTTAACTCTTAGGTTCTGTCGGATAATATAAAGCAATTATCTCTGACAACTCAAAGAATATTCTACGATGTTCAGCACGTTCAGCAAGGAAAAGTTATCGGGATACTTTGGAGGATTTACTGTCTGCAGATCATATTGAAAAAGGGTCTATTGAAAGGAAGCAAAAGGTTAAAGAGGAAGTTGACGCATTGCATGCGAAAGATTGTGTTTGAAGGCTAATTCTGAGGCTAAAGACCACTTTATGTGAAACAATTAATGGTTGCTCTTCGAAAAGATGTCATGTTCTTCGAATATTACTTATTATTATTATATTTGCATAATTTTAGATTACAATTTAACTGTTCCATTACTTAGGTTTTATTATATAATATATAACTTTGTACCAATATTGTTTCACATACATGCTTCTTGAATTAAACACTTTTTTAGCTATTTATTTGTATAATGTTCTATTAATTATCAGTATCTATAATTTTCTTTGCATAAATGCGTCTTATTTTAATCTAGTACCTTTGAAAAACCCAATTACATGTTAATATATTTTATCTAAATATCCAGAAAATTCCGTTCCTGTAAAAGTGCTTTTCTATTAGTTGTCTAGATTTGAAATGTACCGGCTAAAAATCGGTAAATTGACTCACCCAGAGTGACCGGGAAATTAGGAATAAAAAATGCGTGGGCATCCTGTAAGGACTCTGACTGATACTAACATTTTGCTACACGAGCATTCCTATAATTGTAATTAAGAATACCTAACATTAACAGCTTATCAAACTAATTCTTATCCTATTATTTACGATATAGCCCATGAATATCTCACAAATTGCTCTCCACCCTAATATTTTAATTTGCTTGATATTTTATGCTATATAATGCAGTATATATTTTATAATAAATATACCTATTCATATTCATGGAGATAAGTTCATTTTAAAATTTAGTAAATTCGTTTTAACACAATTTTGAAAATAGTACACTCATCTTCACGGAAATATAATTCTATTGAATAATGTACAATACTAAGTTCTATTTAACTATTAATACAATTACAAATTCACAACCACGTTAATATAAAATTATGAAACTTCGTTATCACAAAAAATTGTATATATTGTCATGAAAAATACAGTAATATTATTTACACACAATAACTGAAAACTGCAAATAAGTTGATTAGAAATAATTAAAACCAGTTATTATATAACACTAGTTAATTTTTATACAGTATAGTTTACAAAAAGTACTAAGAAGTTAACAGTTGAGTGGAAATTAATCTTTGCTGTTACCGACCAGAGACACAGGCATGTATTGTAAAACACTAGCACCCCAATTGTAACATTTTTAAGCGAGGGCTTGAGGACTATAACTTAAATTTTTTTCTGATACGCCGTGCTTCTAAAGTTTATGCCTCGCCGTGCGTGTCGATGTCCTTAGATATCCCAAATTTTATCTTAGTTGTCAAAAATCTATTAAAGTTTGTTGTTCAATAATAATCAATAAATAGTATGTTCTTTTATTAAATTAGTTAATTCATATTTCCCCAAAAATGTTAATAATGTTAAATATGTATACTCCACCAGTGATTGCAAATATTTGACTATACTTCTTGTAATAAAAAAAGATTAAAACATTTCAATTATAATAAATAAATTGGCTTTTAAATTCCTATATATATATATATATCAATTATAATAAGAACAATTTAGAATGTTATTAAGAATATTACTGAAAATAAATGTTTAAATAACTAATAGATATGAAATAGGAATATAATTAAATTTTTATTATAGTTAAA
>JAYRBW010030005.1:0-12207 GCA_036023295.1 Invenusta paracnida
GACTGCTGCCTATTTATGAATTTAAATTTAAACCATAGATTTTAAATTTAGATTTAAACTATATATTTTGAAAAACTATATACAGTTTTTTGAGACACTCTGTATATATAAATATATTAAATATAGATATACATACCACTGAATACTATACAGACTAATAAAGCCCACTGAAATAAGCATTCATACTCACCACCTGACTCGAATATCTGTGCAGAATTAATCCAAATAATTATATATTTGTATATAGAAACAGAGAGAAACTAACTTCTGATTTACGCTCTTCATGACGGGAACTATTGGGTTTTTTTAGTTTGCCTTCTTTTAATGATTTCTAAACAAAAGAAATATACGTTAAATATAATATATTGTTAAAAACATCACAATAAATAATTAACACATTGAGCTATAGTTTCACAGTGATGCTGCGGAACAATACTCTAAATTTTACAATTAACAAGTTTTATTTCAAGATCGTTTTTATATAAACAGATAATTAAAAACTTACAGTTAAGCCAGACCGCTTAACAGGAATTTCCGGTGAAATCTGTTAGTGGGAATAAAAAGAATAAATTACATATTAAATTTTTTTATAATCACAAAAACATTTAAAATAATAAATAATTAAATATGCCCGAAAGAATGCGCAATATTATTTAAGAAAAATAAATAGCCATATTTCAATATTTTATATTTTAATATTCAATATTTCCAATATTCATATTTCTTACAGCAGTTTTATCCGGAGAAGTCAATGGTGCCTTTGGAGGAGATAATTCTTTTTTAATTGTAGTTTTCTTAAAAATAAAATAAAATAACATAATATAACTCTTTACACGCACGATAAATATAAGATTCGATTCATACAAAAGTATATATATATATATATATCCTATACAATTATAGAAGGCTTATAAAAATTCTCAAATTAGTTTTTACAAATTATCACTAATCAATTGAAAGTGCTAGTAATAGAATATAAATGCTTATTTGTATAAAGTTTGCTTTTATTTCTAAGTTCTTCAATATCCGAATAGGTCTCTAAACAAATTAATTTTAACAATAATAGCGTAATTAAATTGTGCTATATAGAGTATTAGTATTTAAAATGTAACGTAAGAACCCGAATTGAGAGTGTAAGTTTTGATTAGATTTTCAAACGATTTTAATTATTGTCAATTTATCATTATAAAAGCTCACAGATAGACAAATAAAAATAGATAATACAAATTTACCTTAGCAATAAAATAGGTACGTAATATACCAGTTTCTGTGAAAATTAGACATATTATGTTTATAAAATAATAATATTTTTTATTGTATACTATGTCTATAATTCCTGAATGAAATATGTTATAAGTAATATTTTTACTATGATTAATTTATAGTCAATTATAAAATAAATTATTATTATACCAATTATAATTAATATAAATTACATATTGTAAGACACTTAGAATCTGTTTATTAATACTAAATGTTTTTTAAGTCTCGAATAAAATAGACACCCAAAGCCAAGTTCGAAAAAAATTGTATAGAAATCAATTTTAATTATGAAATATTAATAAACACAAGCGGATAATGTAAATAAAATATTTCATTTATGCTTAAATCACATAATTTTTTTAATAATAATATTAGAACACCATTTTTAAACTTTTGAATATTTCGTATATTATGATTACTGAGAGTAACCCATTTAGACTTAAATTGACAAACTTACTGCGCTGTAAATAAGTTTAGCCGCTGACTTTCTTGGAGCATGTAAGTCATCACTTTTTGCTTTATCAATATTTGCTTTTTGTTCATTTTCGATATTAGCTGTGATAGGAATTTCATCCATTTTAAAAATGATATATTTTGATGACTATGATAATTTATAGCCCCATAAATTATAGTTTAAATAAAAACTGTTGTAAGCATAAACATAGATAAACTATAATATTCATAGTATATTTAAAGAATTAGACGATGTGGCAGCACCGTCATGCTAAGAATAAGAGCGTCAGCAATTAGCTTGAGAGATGCTAACAGCCCTAGTCATCATTAATGCTAAGGAGAATAGGCCCATTTTTGACCGCTAATAAATTGGGCTAGAAAGCATTAAAAAGCTCATTTTTGATATAAGCGTAGCGGCCAAGCGCTTAAGATCAAAATACACATAATATGAATTTTTAAAAGTGGCTAATTTCGATGCAAAATTGTTTTATTGTCAGCCAAGTTGATTGATATTGACATTTTATCAGAAAATACATTTTCTACATTAAATAGATCTTTTTAGATTAATCGCTGGAATTGTACCAATAAATGCAGTACAACAGTCTTACCTACCATTATGCAATGAATAAAAGCGCAGATTTATTTAAGTGAAAATAAAACTAACTACACATTAGACTAAAATCATATGAGATTAAATCAAAATGTAACTATTTCGAAAAAATGAAAAATTTCGATATGGAAAGATATGTTTAAGTTTCATTTTGAAAAATAAGCTTAATTTCCATATTCAAGCATTTAAATTAAAATCTTAAAATTGTGTATAATTCATACTAATTAGAAAAGGTCTAATTCCTTTGTAATTTAATCATATGAGAAAAAACAAAACGACGAAATATGCAAGAACATTTTTTGTACTATTTCAGAATTTTATAAATAAATAAATAATTATTATATACGTTGTATGCATGACATTATATTAATATAGAAATATTAAAAAATAATGAATTGTTATCTAAACAAAAACGACCACGTCGCAAAAATGAAAGTCAAGTAACGAACTCCTCAAAAGAAAAACTTTGAAATGATATTGATGATACAATCATAAAATTTACAATACTTTTTGTTTAACAGGCATAAATGTATCGATCAATATGGAACATACTAGGTATACGTCTAAACTGTAAAATTCATAAAAATATGACAGCAAAAATTATGAAAAGTTCTTGGCATATGGGACATTTTTATGGGACATTTTTGGGACATCTATGGAACATTTTTACAAAAGCAATGAAACCCACATAAATACAAAAGTGGTTGTCTTAAGTATGCCAATTTTTATAACATAGTAAAATAATATAATTTATACCATTGCCACGATTTTTTTCAGAATTTCTGTTGTAATATTTTTATGAATTTTACTGTTTAGAGGTATACCTATGTTCCATATTGATCTATACATTTATGCATTTTAAACAGAAAGTATTGTAACAATTATATCTTGGCGCCATATTTAATCAATTTCTTCGATAGTTGTACTATGTATTATC
This sequence comes from Invenusta paracnida, assembly GCA_036023295.1. Lineage (NCBI taxonomy): Eukaryota > Metazoa > Platyhelminthes > Proseriata > Coelogynoporidae > Invenusta > Invenusta paracnida. Next base: position 3,264 of record JAYRBW010030005.1, read on the forward strand.
ATTATAATTTTAACATTTTGTTTTTTAAATCTTGGCGTCCTTTTTTATATCAATTTCTTTAATGGCTGTATTTCCTATCATCAATATCATTTAAATTTTTTTCTTTTGAGGAGCTCATTTCTTGACTTTCATTTTTACGACGCAATCGTTTTTGTTTAGATAATAATAAGAAGAAGAAATAATTGTTCATCAAAATTATCAAATTTTCATTAAAAAGTATCTAGAAACTGTTTCATAAGTTCATCTCAGGTGCATACTTAGCACTTGGCGATTATGCTGTTACCAAAAATATGCTTTTTAATGCATTCTGGTCTGATTTATGAGCAGGCAAAAATATGTAGGCATATTCTCCTTAGCATTAATGACTAGAGTTGTTTTAACATCTCTCCAGCTAATTGTTGAAGCTTTTAATCTTGGTTTGACGATGCTAGTGCATCGTCTAATTGTATTTAAAATAATGTATCAATATGTTTACGTTGCGAATTAAATTAAATTAAATGTATTTATATGCTTTACATCATCATTTTATTATTTCAATTATTTTAGTGTACAGTGAATTATTGAATTCTTAAAAAAAAATGTTTAAGATAATTTAATTTTTGACAAATACTTTTCAATAGCACAATAAAATAAATCAAATTAAATCAAATTTTGTTGTGCTACTTTAGAACTTATTAACCTTGACGTCATTATTTGCGTGTTATAAATAAGGTATTTCTAAAGTGCGTAAACAAGACATACATACATTTGATTTTGATTCTGAATACTAAAATTTATAATACATATATACAGAAAAATAGAGACTGTATTAAGATAATTCATAACAATCTGGTACTTTTTACTTAGTGCATTCTATTTAAATATAGAATTTTAGAAGACCGTTACCAGTCTAATCACTTCACAATTAAGACCTCGCATATCGACTTGGTCTACTCTACATTAATCAATTAACTTATTGAAGTGCGGGTTCTACATCAGGTATAATATAGTCATCTTTTCTTCAATTCCTTTAGTACTACTCTATTCTACTATACTCAAGCAAGCTGGAGTTCTATTATGGTGAAAGCCATGGAGCACACGTTTGTAATTATCACCGCTTTTGTGGTGAGGTCTTTTGAAAGAGACCCCCTCATCCCCTGTCTATACAAAGTCTGACGATGCAAAAGCAATCTCGCATGCAGTTATAATACTGAAGTAACCCTATAGATTCTGATAATAGGCTGAGTACAACACACATATTAATTATATCACCCAGCGACGCTCTGATATAATTTCATTAGCTGGCCAATTACACTGCAAGAAGGCGTCACGTGACTTACTCAAAATCTGCCATAGCTGCGAGGGTAGAGAAACTATTGCAAGCATAGTAATGATTGGGTCTTGCTCAATATAAATACTTACAACAAGATCCAGAAATTACCCAAGGCATTTTGGAAAATAAGCCACACATGCCCTTTTGCCTGAAAATAGTACAATCAGATTAGTAGTCTTTCGTTAGACTGTAAGAAAACAGATTTTGTGGCCAAGAAAGAAGTTTGTGAATATTTTTCACTATTCCTTAGCAAAATGTCGAGTAAGCACATTACTGCGATCATGGCGGTGCTTTCGAAGCCACCTGGGTTTCGAGCTGGGACCGAGACGATTCCGGTAGCCAATTGGCTCCGTTCCAAAGTGCGATACTTCAAGGACGCTCCTGATGGTAAGCATGCCTATTCGATTTAGGAAGGAGCAATACACCACCTACATTCATTCATTTATGGAGATTGTTTTCATGTTATAAAATAGCTTGTAATATTTATACATTTACTAAGACATAATACGCAATATATTTTCAATATTTTCAATTTTTAACTCATATAAAGCTTAGTTAATTTGGTTTATCCTTCTATAAATTTTAAACATCTTAAACACAGAATATTCATCTTAAAATTGCTGAAAAAAATTTGTCCCATTTTCTTAACATGTTTAATCATTTTCTAATAAGTATTTGAACAAAAATTTATAATAAATTAATATATATTTATAAGTCTATATTTATATAAGTCTATATACTTTTAACAAATGTTTACTTTTAAAGCCATTATACATTTTTACAATAATATTACCTGGTAATATTTTTGAACTTCAATTCCTGCAAACATATTCCTTTATCTAACAAAAAGGTGCTTCATAATACACATTAATTATTGATTATTTGTTTAGAGGCAGAATATTCACACTTGAATAAATAATGTGATGTAATTTTTTTCCAATTATACGATTTCATTAAATTTATGCGGCGATTTATTGTTAGGATATTAAATATTTATAGCTTCCAGAAAGATGTGTGTATTTCGTTAGCTGAAAATATTTCGATTACTAGTAATAATACTTAGTAATTAGGGTTAATAATTTAATTGCAGATTTTCAGAATTTCAGAATTTCTCAACTATATGTATATTCTAGATACAAATTTATTATATTGTAAATAATGTTACATTATAGTCAAAATAACATTACTTAATATGAATTGTCCGGTTTATATAACACTGCAATGTGCTTAAAATGAATTCTCTTAAATACTTACTGTGGCATTATTTAAATCAAGTAAGAACGCACAACTTAATCTCTTTAGTTAATTGTATAATATCAATGTTACGCTAATTTAAATTTAAATTGAATATCTATATTTACTGTTCGCTAGTAAATGTAATCCAATTTTTATAAAATGTCAATAATTTTGTGTTTTAGAATTATATTTTCTTGATACATTCATTTGCAATCCTTTAACTTTAAATATTTCCAAATATCAAAATACACAATAAAAAACCAAAATGCACTCTAATAACCTATTTCAATTGTTATCGAATTATTGGATAAACCATTAATATATGTAAAATGGTTGTTTCATAAAAATGTCATTAAATTTTTATAAAATAATGCAGTAATATTTATATCAATAATAAAAATAGATATGTCTGAAAAATAAAATAACTTTCTAGATTTTTTGCTGATTGTAAACTTATTAAAAACATATAAGATGGTTGCACTGGATTGATATATAGAGATATTCATAAAATTAACAAATTTCGTGAAATAGGTATACACTAAATGAAATTAAGATACAAGGTCTCACAAGAACTTCTATGGATGTATAGAGTGTAATCTCTTTATGCTTGAAATATAACTTTCAATTTCAGAATAATACAGTTGAAAATTAAAAAAGAATGAACAAATTGTTGTTATTAATAATTATTTCTGTGTGTGAAAACTAAATGTGCCTGTAGACGTCTATAAATTATAAAAAATGCTAGGGTATATTTTCTATTGAAAACGTTCTTGCACTGATGTTTTCAATTCTGTTAATTTCTGTTGAATTTCTTCAAGATTATAACAACCATTTTCAATTTTGCCTGTCACAAACGTTGACAGGTTGTAAACAATAATTTCAACAACTTCATAACATTTTATTTTTCATTATGAAACATAATATTCCTTTTTATTTAAGATGAAAACTGTTCAGGAGCAGCTTTTAACAATCTATTTGTAAAATGGTTCTTTAAATAAGTATGTTTTATTGGCTCAGATTTTCCAAAAGAACTTTTTAAACAATCTACATTAGTACTATATTGATAAATCTATTTAGAAGCATTAATGTACGAGAACATATATAGGTATATACCGGAAAATATATAATACGATGCGTGTTTTTTTAATATAAATTAATGAAAAACTGAAAGTTCTGTACGAATTATTTTACTTTCTCATCACAAATCTCCATTCCGAAATATGTTTCATTATAATATTATTCACTTTATAACTTTTGAAAACTTTCCGGTATTATCTCAGCGATATTATTCTATAACTGGAAATAAAGTAATAGTGTGTTTAACTCTTTCATGTATTACAGAAATCTATACGGAGGAAGTAAGAGGAAAGGATTTTTTAGAGAAATTAATAAATCGCATTTCAATAATAAATATAGTTTTTTCCAATAAAACATAAATGAATAGCGTACTAAATAAAGATAACACATAAATTTACATCAAATAATAAATCAAATTTCTATTTTATTAATAAAAAAACCAGTGCTACCTATGTTAACTTTTTAAATCTCTATAGCTAAGTTTAATTGTAGATAATTAATAAATAAATGTATTAGATCAATTTCATGATATATTTCTATATATATATATATACTAAAACTATATACAGAAATTGTCATATTTGATGTTGATAGACTGAATTTCAATTAAATTGGTTCTACAAATTGGACAAATAGGACAAATTGGCGTTAACGATTAACAAATATTTCGTATTCATATTTAATGTACAATATGTAGGTCTTACTTACACAAGTCGAATGTTGTTTTAGATTCTTCTGCATTTACTTCATCGGAAAAACCTAGGCACACTTTTTACACATTAAGAAATTTAAAAACAAGACATTTCTTTAACGTCTGAATATATATTAAAAATAATTGAAATATTTATTAATTTTTATTTTTTACGTTCTCCAAATCCCAATAAACGAAGCTTTCATAGAAATATTAAACGGTATTAAATAAATACGTATGTGTTTAATCTTTGAAATATACACACTGAATAAGTATACGCGTCATGTGCCAGGTATTCATATTAAGATGAAGAACAATATTTTATATTAAATAAATTATTAACGCCATTTGCATTATAATTGTCATTATAAATGTACATATTGATGTATATATATATATATGTATACTATATATTGTATTTAAATTATTTCCTAAATTAAGTTATTAATCACAAAGAACTTCTAATGTCTTTCAACAACATGTTTCCTACTCTTTACCTTGTTCAACGCACTTACAAATAATGAGTGAAATGAATCGATTTTGATAACTGATTATAGGTGAGTAAAGGAGATATGAATCCGATTTCAAAGAAATGTGATCTCTGTCAATCACGTAAATGATTCCGAAGAATGCTGGAAATATGGTGTCATTTGCGTGACCTCAACCAGGGTTAATGAAAGTACTTGTTACGTATTTAGCTTCTGTCTACAAGTTGCAAATCATTGTAAATTATTTCTCAAACTGGTGTCATTTGTCCTCTGTCTATGCCTGTTTTAACTGAAAAACAATATATTTCAACGTAATACGTTTTATATTACAGTATTACATAATCTGAGAAATGAAATAAAATAAAAGTACGTTATTTGCGTATTCACAAAATATTGTAATCTATTAAAGTTTTTAATGTGAAGATTTTGCAGTAATATAAAAGTAAAATTACTGCTGAGTTTGCAGTTTTACGTATACAGAAAATGGTATGTGAATATATATTTAAAATTCACCAGTTAATTAAGTTTAACTTTTGAATGGGATAAACTAAAAAAAGCTAAAAATATAAAAATTGTAAATTCGTAAATTAGAAATTAGATGAAATAATTTTAAAATTTATCTTACTTTATATTGACTATGTATATTAATAAAATATTGACATTTTTATGAAACATCGTTTACCTATGCTGGATGTCTAAATATTTGAGCATTTACCTATTCCAAGATATAATACTTATAATTTCTCAATTACTTTGCTTGTTCCTGTATGCTCTCATTTCTACAGAGGCAATGTTAAACCTGGTCGCGGAGTGCGGTGTCTGGTCGAGAAAGGAGGACGAAATCATAATTCTGGAGGGAGATGTTGGGGATACGTAAGTCGGATTTATTTAAATTCTGATAAAAATATGTTATTTCAAGAAGTATATGAGTATTTGAAATAGATAGTCTTAGAAGCGGTCACTTAAATAAAATATTATATAAACTGCAAATAACTAAAAATATTTCAGAATGTTTAATTAACACTGTTTATATAAGAAACACTTAAAAAATTCGTTCTTGCATAAATTTTACTTCTATTACGCTTAAAAACACCTAAATAATTTGTGTTTTTAGTTTTTATGGAAAGTACAAATAACAGCAATAAACAGCTTTTGCATTTGTTTCATTCATGTATTAATATATCATTTTATATATTGGCGACATATTAATTCTGTAAAAAGAATTATTCATTTAGGATTTAAAATATGTATCAAACCAATGAGAAATATAATTATCCTTAAAATTCTAATAAATTTCGGTCTAAGTGAATACAATGAGTAGATAATTTGCTCAATTAAGAATTTTTAAAATTTTATAATTGACAATACTTTTAAACTTTTTAACGTAATTTTAAAATCCTCCTATTATCCTCCTCTTAGCATTTGTTATAATTTGTAAGATTGCTTCCTGTAAATTATTAATGCATAATTTTCGAGATATTGAAAAGTTTGTGGCTTAATTTCATAGTTTCTACATGTAATTGAAAATACGTGATTTTCTATTTGTATATATATATATGGTATCATTATTTCAAAGTTTAATAAAAAAATTTATATTAAATTACAGACGCTAAATACTTATTGAAGATACAATAAAATAGTAATATTATTAATATTAAGCTCATCAAAATTAAATTTCGTAGTAATTGAACAAAACCCATATTTACCACCCATGTGTTTGTAGGTTCCGCCATAAATTGAATTTTAACTGTAAATATATCAAAACTGTACTCTGCAAGAATTAGTAAATATATAATACAATATACCTACCTATGTGTAATTCAACAATAAATTTAGTTGTTACTTAATTATTTGAGTATATAGCTAGGTAGGTCTGGAAACAGGACGTTATATTCGGTGTGACGTACCTACATCTAGTATATTTCATAGTTTGGTAATAAACAATTTTAATATTTACTTTAATTAACTTTATTTGTATATGTATACAAGAACATCATTTAAATACAATATACAAATGCATAGGTGTATCGTAAAATACTTCGTTTTATTGAAAAAGTGATTTGTATAGTAACATTCATAGCAACCTAATTGCACGAGTAATACAGAAAAACTAAAGATTATATCGATACATCGCATATGAATTTCTATACTGTTGCACACTATATATTTAAAATTCGATATACTCAGCTTCCTGCTACCTATAGTGCGAAAGTAGGATAATAAGAACAGATAATCACTTTTTTAAATAATACTGATGTTTTTTGTAATACACCCTATTTATCTTCCGTTCTTTACATGTACTGCACCAGTGCAGCATTTGGGTGCCACTCAAGTAAAGCTTTTCTCTACATAATTATCTGTATACCATGTTGTATATACACTTACCTCTCAGTACCTGATACATAAAATTTCATATTGGAGACACCGGTTTTATATTTTCTTTATTTATCACACATATATATACTAAATACAATTAATGAACAGTATGTATTCTTGTTATTATAAATAATTGTTACATTAAATACAATAACATTGTTTTTTCTTCTCAATTAAACCATGATAATTTAATATTATTCTTATTTTATATATACATATATTGTACTCTTCTTTGAAACAAAATTGTTATATTTCAGTTTTTAGTTCATGCAGTAATTTGATACAAAGTTAAATATCAATAATTTCTTGATAAACCATATAACTACCCCCTTCCCCTCGTTCATTCCATCCCTGTAGAATGTATATCGTTCTGTCAGGCGTAGTGGATATTCACAGGATGAGTGAAGCTGAGACGGAAGAAACTGATGGTGACGCAATGGAGCGACCAGTTAACCAGACCCTTTTCGTTGACAGAAGCCCACTTGGACTCATGTTGAGCACAATTGGTAGGCTCAATATATTTATTATATTATACATTTATCTCCATAGTGTATATAATATACCATTTTTATATAATAATATACAGTATAAATGCTCTTTTAAATTCGAATCTATAAATCTAAACAAACAAATTATTATTGGTATGAAAACTTAGCTGAATGATTATTAGTTAGGACATTTATCAGTTAAAGTATGCTAAATAAACACTATAAAAACGAATGAAATTGTCTAAGGAGAAATAAATTGCTTTGTGTCATCAAATATATATTGATAGTATTAAAATTACGAAATTCTGCAATTGCAGCAGACTTCTTCTAAAATTCTTCTTGTCAACAATGCAAAACTAATTTCTAAACAACAAATTGAAGCGATTGAGGTCCTGCCGAAGTTATCAGTTAACGAGTTATCAAACTTAACAAGATTGTCAGTATGGTTGGACCCGACAAGTGCGATAACCAGGTAGATCGTCCAGCGTGATTGAGGACCTGACATGGTTACCGAAGAGCACAGCTCACTAGATTATCAGTGTGAAGCCGTGCTTGACAAATGTGCAAACACAGCTGTGTTACACAGCTCAACGACAAACCAAAGCAAATCATGTTGAGAGTTTGAAGCTTTATTTGAAGCCTTGTCTATGTAAGGAATAGAGGAGCTATAATTGTTCATATATTTTTATCCATAAATAACACCTGACGATAGTTTTCACGGGATGTTGTTGCTTGAAATGGAGGTCAACCTGTTACCGCTTCTGGTTTGTCGTTTCGAGGAAATGCTACATCATCGTCTCTAACTATAGTCTGGGGGCAAAATGGGTAGAATAGCCTGGGGCCTGTAACACCAACTTATGTGTTAATAGCAAATAAAATTTTGGAGCTAATCACTGATAAATATCTGTTCTCATAATTTCAGTAACACGATACACTCCTAAATATATGCCGATAATTTTATGAGCGGTTAAATGCTATAAATAGAAGTTGTCAACTTGCGTATAATTTTCTTCTAAAAATTCGTTTGAGCCTACCTTGCTAAGATTCCCTTTGTCAATAACTTAGTCATCGACTATAGTTAACACGTAGGTATACCCTACATAATACCCTACATGGAAATACCAAAAAGTATATTATACTTTTGGTATTTCCATTGTTAATGTAATATGAAGGATTGGCTATATTTTCGTAGTCCTTGTGCAGTCTAACGGGATGGGCGAGAAGGTAATTAGGTTATAAAACTTGCTCATCGTCGCTGCTTGAATACATTTTATGT
>JAYRBW010030016.1:0-12207 GCA_036023295.1 Invenusta paracnida
ACGAGGTCCAGTCCATCCGTTGATCCGATTATCTCCGTGTGACAGTCACGTACATAGAGCGTGTAGAGGAGAGGACCCAGGACACTTCCTTAGGGCACTCCGTGTATTACTCGTTGCTCTCCACTGCGATTTCCTTTAATTGTTGTTGTTTGGCTTCTGTGCTCGAAGTATGAGTTTAGAAGTTTTCGTGCACTGCCTTCGATGCCAACTTGATTCTGTAATTTTTGTATTAATCTCTTCCTGTCTATATGGTGTCAAATGATGCTGATAAATCGAGGGCTGTAATGAGAACGATGTTGCCTTTGTCGATTTACGTAGAGACTATAGTCAATTAAGTGAAGAAGGGCCGTCTCACAGCTATGTCCCAGTCGGAATCTGTGAGCTGATGATGTCAACCCGTTTACATAACATTTATTTAAATAAAAAGATTTTCTATTGGTGAATCTTTACAGCGCGATGTATATGAAATCAATAAAACATTAAAGATCGATAATATCATTTGGACAGCGTTCATGTAGCACACAATTATTTATCTGAGTGACGCATTTTACTCAATTTAATCAAGTCAACGTGTAAGGCAAGAATTTGGCTATCTGCCTTAAAAAGTAGTGCATTAAAACAAATAATGTTACTTACGTAATGTGTTGTTTTTGAGTGTCATGTCTCATTAATAAATTATTATTAGCCTTTGGTAACCATGGATACTTGTTTTACTTTGTAAATATAGATTGGCTGTTTTTAGATACATTTTTATAGATAAAGGATTGTTAATAATAAAGGAGGAACGAAATTGCATTAAACAGTAGGTATAATGCAACAAGTATTACTTATTATTATATACTTAGAGCGCTTAAATATATTATCATATTTTCCTATCTTAAATATCTATTCTATAATAGTATTTATATATTATTATTCTTCTAGCTTCCATGGTTACCATTGCGATTTCTATTTCATTGTTTGTGTTTTTAATTGTAAACAGAAATAAATAATATAAACAATTTTATATTGCATTTTACGCAATGATGACTTACTTATTTACTTTCAATTGTACAACGAAATTAAAATGTTTGCTTAAATCAATACAGTGACGATTAAAAATAAAAAGAGTAATCAAAATATTAAGCTTCATTTGCTTATACATTCTATCATGTGCACAAATATTACAAGTCTAATGAAATTTAGAATCACAAATTATGCATATAGTTTCCGTTTTAAAAACTTTTCTCCAGAAAGTCATCGGCGTATTCAAGCCAAAGGATGAAGAGCCTTATGGTTTACTAAATCCAAAATGGACGAAGTGGCTGCACAAATGCTGTTGCCCCTGCTGCTTTGGACGCTCCTGTTTGGTTCCAAATCAGGGCTACCTATCGGAAGTTGGCGCCTCCATTGTCGACTCTATGCTGGGACTTGGAATTGTACCCAAAACACGGGTAAGATGCACCTTTCGTTAATCGCTTAGAGTACATATAGTAAATTCTGAAACGACTCCTGTGATTTGAATGTATTCATTACAAAGATACATAAAAAATCTTCTAATTAATTGTCGATTTCATGTCTTATATTTATTTTTAATTTAAACGCAAGCGAAAAAATGGTTTGGTACCTACTACTTCTCGTCTGCCCTTGTTTATGAGTAGTATGCATAATTAAATAGATAAAAGAGAAACAATCAATTTATATACAAATGAAAATGAGGAACAATGACCTATTACGAATATATATACAATAAAAACATATGAACTACATGTCGTCTACAGTCTTGCTTTTGGAAAAAAGTCGTTTCACTATTATATGTGTACTCTATGCTTCTTTCACTATACATATAGTGTGGTTTGACCACAAAGCTTTTATTTCCGAAGTGTTTGATTACACAGAAGTCTATAATTTTAATTTTAATATATAGTAGGTCGCTTAAATACATTATTATGAAATGTTAAATCTAAATGTTCGCTATTCTACAAAAAGTAATTTACTTTGCATTAGAAGACTAACTTGACTTTGTTATAGACTCAGTCATTACATGCTCTTTCTATTGATTTTTAACGATGAATAATACTCCCGCCTTCGAATATGACTTTTTAACACGTTTGCATTGGTCGACACTAATTATATATTTGAAACAAATTTGAAGTTTAAGATGCGGGAATTTAAATTGTCCAAAATGGTAGGAATCAAATTGTTTACCAATTTATTCTCAGAATTATTTGTTTATTGTTTATTTTAGGCGTCGACTGTATTTAATTTAGATTCTATAATTTTTTCTTCTATCAATTAAAAGGCCTTTATTCTCTTCGATTTCTGATTAAAGTTCGTCCCTTATATATATTATTTAATCAACTTTTGTATACCGACAATACAATTCTCTCACCCACAGTTATTTGATTGGCGCTGCTAACACGTTGATTATAGTTTATTACAAAAACCAGTAGTCAAGAAAAAACTGGCGCGAGTTTCAACCACTGGTCCAAGAAAAGTAACTAGACTTCGACTATAGCTATTCGGTCTTGTGGGTGTTAGAGTAATGAAACACAGATTATAATTTACTCTAAAAGCAGTAAAAAAGTTTTAGGTATATAGGGGCAATAAATTATAATTTACCAGTTTACTCGAAATTTATTAAAATAAAACAATTTTCTATTGATGAAAATTTACAGCGCGATGTATGTTATGAAATTAATTAATTGACTTGAAATCTGTCTATTACCACACTCTGAAAAAGCCCCATATAAGATCTTGTTTTTGCTTTATGTTATAAATTGAAATAAAAAGACAAGAAGTATGCTTGAATGCAGTAAAATAGTTTATTGCAATATTTCGGCCATGCAAATATTATGTAATGAACAATGAAAAATATGCTTAGAAATACCGCGATGCACAGGTTATATAAGCAGGTGGTTATATGTTCCATTCAGTTAAGATGACTAATACGTAATACCTACCTACCGTCAATTATACATAGTTTAGTTCAAGAATGTTCTCCGACGTATATGGAATGAAACTGATTCCAATATAAAGATTCCAACAAATCCTACGTATTCTGCTTTTTCTCAAGGAAGCAGAAAGAAACTGATAACAGTAGGTCAAGCGGTCATAGTGAGATATCCAAGCGAAGCAATGAAGATTGCGTAAGCGATAATTACAAACTGAACATAATTGACAAAGGCAGGAGTACACAAACTGAACACACAGGTTTAAGATACTAAGCTATTGTAAATGGAAGGTGGATTAAAGTCTTGAGCTTGACTAATGATTCGCCTTCTATTATTGTTGTTTCAATATTGTATTTTCGATCAATATCTTTATATCATTCCCCCCTTACGTCATCTTATAGCGCCTGCTTATTAATACCCCGTGTCCGGCATTTCCTAATCACATTGCTCATTGTACTAAGTATATAGCAAAACAACTTGTATTTTTATTTAAATTTATTAATAATTTGACCAAACAAAACCCAATTTTTTATTATGCACATGCAATATAATATGTTGAACTTTATTATACATAGCTGTAAATATGATACAATAAATGCCTATACTACCTACTTTTGTGTCCAGATATTTGAGGTATTATCTACATTATTCCACAAAATTTGAAGACTTTAAATTAAATATTGACAATGATAGAGCTGCATAGCATGTAAACATTACAATAGAGGAGTACCTATTTTATCTGTCAATAGGATTTTTGTACGTGCTTACATACTCGAAATATACCAATACGCAGTTCGCTTATACTTTAGTCTAGCGAACTAGTCTACTGTTTCTTCACATACGAAGTCAAATAAGTCCCTTTTGGAAATACAGAAGAATAGAACGCTGTGTATAATATTGACATTGATTATTTGAATAACTGTGTCAACAGGCAGAATTATTTCTTATTGTGCGACAGGGAATATCCACATGTATGAATGCATGTTTCCTCAAAATGTCTGATTTATTCGTATAGTGAGAGGATTTTAACCCACGCCACGTCTGTCCCTGGCTCTATCTAGGTGGTTCGGCTGGTTAGTGAGACCTTCAACTACAACGCCGTTGACCGAGCAAAGTCAAGGACGAAGAAGTCGATGGCCAATCGATATCCCTCGCTGGCGAAGCGCTTTCAACGCATTGGACTCCCACCCAAGGTAAGAGGTCGATATTTATGTCGATTGCCTGTGGTATATGCAGGGCAGCTAGAATCGAATAAAGTCCTTGTATTATAGATGAGACGAGATTGGAATCTGCAAATAGAATCTAATTAAGAGAATGGAACTTTCATCTTGCAGCTAAACTACAATAACGAACGCGTTTAGTTTTGTTTTAATTTCGCGCAATTGAAACATAACAATTTTTGCCAATCAAATCAAGCAAATTAAAAACTAAATGTGTGCAAACAAAAAACTAAATGTGTTAGAGGAGTGTGTTGTCAAATCGAAACTAGACATTAAAAAAAAATGTGACCACAACGCCCGTTTTATTTGATTTTAAACATTTAATTGCAATTGATAGAGACGGCCATCGTGAATAAATTTCAAATTTTGAACATTTTTGGGGTTTCAATATTCCCTTATTGAAGTTTATCTGCTTCACTAAAACAATATATTTTGTACAATTTTACACCAGCGAATGTTTCATAGAGTAATACATATAAATATGTACATTAATACACGTACATATGTATAAGATGCCATTATAATCTACAATTTCATAATAAACTTTTGAATGGATATTACGAATGAGTTGTTTTTGGATATTCCTTTTGCCATCTATATATTTACTTTTTTAAGACTATTTTAATTCCTAATTCTAATGTACATGTACATACTTATTTTGCTAATTATAGTTAGTTGCTAAGGAGAAACAAATTGACGATTGACCTAATTCTAAGGATGTCTACGGATCTATTTGTATTTATATTATAGGCCTGTTTTAATAGACCAAATAAGACGACGCCCTTTAAAGTTAGGTTTTAATATCGCCGCTATAATTATTGGCTTTGAATAAACAAGCCAGTGCTACCGCATCGTCTAATTTGCGCCAATTTTTAAATATACAATATTGAATTTGTATATTTTTTCTAATTTATGCTAAATTGATTTATGTATTAATTATTGAGCATTTAATTTACAATATTTTCTTTGATTTCAATCTTTCAATATCGATTATTAATAAAAATATATGAAAAAGTATTCTACATTGACAAGTTCAAATTTTGCATTTAATATGTTACCTAAATATACAAAGAAATATATACTAGTATATTACTAATTCATTTGCTAGCTGCAGCTATATATTTTACTAATATTTCTTTTAGTTTTCTATAAAATAGGTTAACGAAAGACATTAAAATAGTTTAAAAAAGCATCATCTATTATACGTATCTAAAGATCAATTCGTTTAAGCAAAGATAATTGGACTAGCACACACTATATTATCTGTATATATATGTTTATACAAAGAGCAGACTACAATAATTCTTTAGTAACATATGGTGATAAAGATATATAAAGAAGCTTATCTAACATTATACGTAACATATTTAATGTGGTACAGTATTCATGAACATAACACGCTGCTATGTGACTTTATACTGATCATGAAAAAAATTACTTCTAACACATACAATTGTACAAAGAGATATATATATAAGTGTATATATATACTACATGATCAGGTTTTCAGTTTAATGCTCTTCTTCTTCTTCTTCTTCTAAGATGCCTCTATTTTTCCTTCTCCTCTACAATCGTTTGCTTCTCTGGTCAACGATAAAACTGATACCGCTATATAAGTAAGTTATACACACGATACATACAATACAATACATACATAAATAAAATAGGAGGGCAGACTGTGAACCTGAGATATGCGAACATATACAAAAATTCAGGCGTAAACTCCGTTGAGAGAATGAGCCACATAATCGCCTTAGATAATTGGATTAGCCGGGAATGTGTCTCAGACTGTAGGCCCGTCGTCCTTTGGTCCAAGACATATTCCGGTTGGCAGACTCCAGACCCGCCGAGGCATAGAAGGAGGGGAACTTGTCGTCAAAGAGCTTGCAGCACTTCTCCAGGGCCGGCAGGGTTGGCGCGTAGATCACCACTTGGCGCTTGATGAAGCCACTCGTGTGCCGGATCGTTTCCTTGGTGAGGTGAATCCTGCAGGCCGAGAGTCGACCGATGGACTCAATTCGACGATCACGGGGATTGTAGAAGGCCCGCCAGGTGTCCCGACTGGCATTCACCCAGAAGCGGTAGCAGAATATCTTGAGGCCCGAGACTGGCGCCGCGCGCTTCATCTCCTGAAAGTTGCCATTGATTTCGAGGATTCCGCTCGACGCGTAGCGCTTATTGCGCGACAGGCGCCCATTGGACAGAGCGGTTGACGAGACGCCCTTGACAAACCGCGTGGATATACTAAGGGAGGGAAGACTCTTTGCCTTGTGGCTATCCTTACAAGCGGAAAAGTGCCTCGATTCTTTGCTATTGGTATTATTACTGTCTGTCGCATCCGTTTCTTCTTCTTCTTCTTCCTCCTCGTCGGAGTTGTTTCCGCTACTCGTCTGCTCCGGTGTAATGCCGACTTCCTCGCGTATCGCCTGCATTGTGTTCACCGAGGAGGAAACCGGAATACCCGGCACGTCAAAGTTACGCCGATCAATCTGTACACTGACATCGCGGCGCGAGAGTTCTGTTACAGTAGTGAGGCTCTCAGCGTCGGATCTCGCGTCGCCGTCTTCTCGAACTTGGACTTGGAGGCGGGAGCTCGGCTCCCTTTCCTTGTTGCGTTGATAACGCGCCGACACCGCCGTCAGGAAGCTCGAGTAGTATCGATGATTGCTGTCACACTCGGGGAAATTGTCGTTGTCCGAGATTTCTTGCAACGTATCGTCGGCATGGTTTAGTGGAATCGTACTGAGGGGTGCTGACTTTCGTGATTCAGACCTCTTGCTACGCCCGGCTCTCGCAGGATCCGTCTGATTGGGACTGTGCGAGGACTTCTCTTTAACTTTGCTCCACTCGTAGGGCAGTTTTTGATTTTCATTCGAAAACTGGGGCTCACTGACACTATTGGTGTTTGTAAAATTCTCTTTTCGTATCTTGTTTGCTTTCGATACTGAGCCAACTGTTCGTTCTTTTCCACACGGTGAGAGTTGAAACCGTTTCTCCGTCTGTTTTCTGTCCAAATCAGCGACCTCAATTTTGGTCTCATTTGCGCTGTTTTTTAAGCCGTTCTGTTGCTTCATGATACTCTTTGTCTTGTAATAAGCGGGATCTCCTCGATTAAGGCTGTTTGCTTTCATCCAAGATGTATTAGTGATTGTCAGAGATGGACAGAGCGTGCTGTCGGCAGAAATGGGATCATTCAATGATTGTGCACTGCGACTGCGAGTTATAGTCGAGTCAAAGGCGACCTTTTTTCTCGTGTCATTTTCATTGTCATTGTCGATTTCATTGTCATACTCAGATTCCGATAAGATGATTTCAGTTGTTTCTCTTCGTCTTAAGTTTCGTGAATAATAAGCACTTTTCCGTTTTTCCTTTGATGTTATGTGACCCATTGGGTATTTATATAGACACAATCACTCAGCGCCTCAACTGCAGGAAGGTATTATATTCAACTTTGTTAAACTGAGAAATATTTAAAATTGTGTGACTATTGATTTACTGAATGTAGAAGTTGATTTAGCATTTATTGATTAGGTTTTTTGCTGTTGTTGTTGCAGTCATAAGAATCGCAAATTATTTATACCAAAGATATGAAATAAATACTATTATTAGTATAAATAAATGATTCCTATCTGAAAAAATCTATTTCGTGTACAAAATGCAAAAAAGGTACAAAAATAGAGCTGAAATTCACACAAGTGTATTATTGATTTTTTGTTTCTATAAAATTGCTTTGATTTCCGTAAAAATTCATATTTTTGATAAAATTATAAACTGATTTTTAATGACATCATTGTGCATCATTTGAATTCTTCACGTATTCTTTATATTTTAAAACAAATTTGAAACAAACACAAACAGTTGAAAACGTATGGTTTTCAAATACATTTTAATGCATCTATCAGCTTTTTAAAGATTTATAGTAAGAAATATGGCAGGAATCTAAATTAATTAAAACGGCGAAACTATATAATACGGCTTATATGTCTGCAATGTGTTTAAAGTGTATAAAATATACGGAAAATTTATATAAGAATTACATATTTCTCAATCATCGGTTAGTAGCAATTCCTTCGACATAAAAAACCTTTTGTGTGCTCAAATTTGGATAATTTTTAGAAGTAGCTTTCACCAGCTTCCTTTTAATAGTAATTAGTTCTTGGAACAATTATTGGAGGCTAGATATTATTTATCGACCAAAATAGAATCATCGCTTTTGATTGGCTGTTGAAGGTCGATCACATCACCACCAATGGTTGTGTCAGACGAAAACTTATTTCTTTTCAAAAATCTGTTCACTGGCTCGAAATAAAACACTTTGAAAGGTTAGTCAAATAATTTTGTTAATTGATAGCGCAGAACTTATTTCGTGTTAAGAATAGATAGTGCTACTGAGTCGTCCTTTCATCTTGTGTTAGTATCTAACTGTAAATATTAATCAAGTTTAATCATCGTTCAATTTATCAATATCATCAATCGGAGAATTTAAAATATGAAATAAAAATAGAAGAAATACTTTAGTTAAACTTATTTGCAATATATATATTCTTTGTGATGGGAGGGTGCGCCGGTCGTCATGCCAGTTTCGTCTTTGGACCCCATCGCGACTACTCCGATGTCTTCCCAGACAAAGTCAGTAGTACTCTTCCGGGTCTCATCGAGTTTATTGATCACACGAAATTGAATGTTTCCCCCGAATCGGACGTGGATGGCGTCAAGGACGCAAGACCACAGAACTACGACATTTTATTGGACCAAAGAAATCCTCTCGGCGTGTTTTATGTCGGAAAGGACGAGGTTTCGGGTCAGGACTTGTACGTGGCCTCGATTAGAATTCCCGACATGGACGCGGCCAAGGTACTTGCTCTTCAATTAAACGGTATTACAGTGCAGAACTTGAGATCTATGGGATCCAAGGAATTCCGTAAACTCTGTCGGCAACATGGCTTCTGGAATTCCCTCAATTGCTATGATGCTTACCTCAAGGCTTACACAGTTGAGGGGGACAACCGAACTTTGAAGGGAGTTCTTACAAGGTATAATCTCTCTGCGAAACTAACCGATAGATTCATGTCGCCCAGCGGTTACTATGAACGGTCGCTACAGATATTTGGACCCACCGACGACATTGTGAAGAAAGCGACCAATGAGTACATCGATGCTATTATCTGCTCGAGAATGTCACAGTTCATTAGGCACGGTGACTTGAACAATGAATACGAGACGAGCGACTACTTAAAACTCCTCGACTCGATTTACACTCGCCCACTGGCCAAGAAACCGGTCGTCTTTGCCGATGAATTTGAGACTAATCGGGACCTCGACATCGTGAACTGTAAGAACACTTACGAGTCGGGCTATCGACCGGGATTCACTGAAACTGGCACTGAAGATGGCCTGCTGGAGTACCTGCAGTTCATTCCCTACGAGTATCCCATCAATAAGCACCCTCTTTCGCACATTATCAAGGGCATTAAGAACGTGAATATGCGGAAGCACAAGTCCGTGATGTACAAAGGCTCACCCTACAACGTGCTCTCCATTATTGGCGACGACAAGCGGGCCATACTCGTCTGTCGCAATCATTTAATGCAGCATTCGCCGCTATTTCGAAGGGGCCTGTCAATGCACGACTCCTTCGACACGGAGAGCTCGGCTCTGGCCCTGCTTGGGCAGGATTACAGTTCCTCGTGTAAGAATGTGAATAATTCGGTGAGGCAGCAGTTCAAGGAGGTCATTGGCGATGTTGTCTTCAAGTCGCTGATTCAGCTGCATTATGGAATTAAATATTCCAAGCTGCCACGAACTAGTCTGGTCGTCTATGAGATTGCAATTACCCAGGAGGAACTCGAGAACACGGTGGATGTCTTCGACGAGACGATGCGTCGGTATTACTGCAACGCCCGGGTCGTGCACTGTTCGCGATCCTATCAGAATGGACCGCTCAACATTCTCCTTCACGTCACCGGGAATGAGTTGAATGTTGAGCGATGTAACCAAAGTTTGAAGGGAATGTTCGAGATTATCATTATCAACCGGGTCAACACGGATGTGCCTATTTCAAAACAGTTTATTGTGTCGTGAAAGAATTGTTTCACAATATTATATATATTCATTTGCACAATATATATTTAATAAAACTATGGTTATTTTTCCACCCAGATAAAAACTCTTTTTCTCTCTATGTGAGTTTAACTCATATTTTTATCTTCGTATCCTTTTTATCGTCGATTAAGAGTGTCGACTGCAAGGTTTATTTTCTTACCGTTTAAGTGCGGTTTAATTAACTATTTGAACTAACCTAACATATAATGAGTGTTATTTTAAATTTTTAATTGATACTTTTTAGTCATATATATGATTTATGACATCATTTACTCATTAATGCGTATATTTTTGTTAAAAATTCCTATTTTTCTGTCATTTATAATATTACAACAAAACTAAAATACTGTCAACAGAATCCGTTATGAATCTGAATAGCGCAAACGATCTCATTACAATTCCAACCAACAATTCCTTGTTTGACAAATAAGGGTCCTCGGGCGAAGTTATTGAAGTTTAGTGAACAGTTTAGTTACCAAATTATAGTTAGATACTTAACTGGTTTGATAAAGTCACCTAAACTATACTAAGCTCTACATACTGTTTAGACCAATTGATGATATTTCTCCTTTTCCTAAATATCGCGTTTCTGGTCCTTTCCTAATTTCATTTTAAGCTCCACATACTGTTTGGACCAATTGCTAATATTTCTCCTCTTCCTAAATATCGCGTTTCTGGTGCTTTCCTAATTTCATTTTAAGCTCCACATACTGTTTAGACCAATTGCTGATATTTATCCTCTTCTTAAATAGCATGTTTCTGGTCCTTTCCTCCTTTTAACTTGCAGGTTGGATCCCTTCAACTGTTCGTAGAGGGTTATCTGGATTCCGACGTTTTCTTGCGGCAAATTGAGGCGGAACCTTTACCAGAATCGATTGCCACTGATTTAAGATTCCAATTCGAGAAGCTCGTTGTCCTCGACTATATCATTAGAAACACAGGTGCGGGCAGTTGCTTTTATAAAGCAACGAACTGGTATACTAAGTATGTAGTATTTTTACATGCAAGTTAATTCAAAATATTATAAACAATTATACTGTTCCCCGCGCTATCTTAACTCTCTCAAGTTACTCCTGATGAACACCAAAACATCTTCAATTTAACATGTTTAGTGTATTGCATCATGATTTAGATCTTAGTAATACTAATAGTCATATTTCAATAAAATTAATACGAAAGTAGTAAGGAAAGGTGGAGCTCAAGAACAACGGACACGAAATCAGCCATTCTGGTAATCATCGACATTTACTAATTTATTTGTAAGTCCACAAATAAAGTTCCTTTTTATCTTTGCCTATATTGGATTGTTATTGAGATGAAAACACAAATTGGAATGTATAATGCCAATCTGCCTTTTTGTTTATTTGAAGATCGTGGGAACGACAATTGGCTTGTGAAATACTCGTCCCCACTGAAAGTGTCCCCACTGAAAAGGAGCGAAGTCACCGATAGCAAGGTACTTCTGTCGATATTTACTCATTATTAAGTGTGTTTAGTCCGTTCTTTAAATTGTATTCTTCCACCGGATTTTCAAACTTCTTGGTAGAGTAGAATATATAAATGCTTGGCAAATCTTTGGTCAATGAGGATGTTTTCTAACATATTCCATTGAAAAATATACGGAAATATATTTATTTAAAAAAATATATTTAATTTCTTTCACAACAATTTTTGTTTTGTTAAATAAATAAATAGCAATATATCACAAATATTAATTTACTTTTATTAAGTATCCGAAAATAAGAAAATTTCCTCGATTTTGAAAATTTGATTTGAAAAATAGTTTTGAAAAAAACCATCCAATAGGGTGTGCAGTAGTGAGTTTAGCGCTACAAGTAGTAAAACTTCATTTTAAGAAAATTCACGAAAGCTTACTAAACTCAAATTGTTTAATAAAAGATACAATCGAAAATAGAAGAGGGGGCCGAATCGCCTTTACCTCCCCCTCCCCT
>JAYRBW010030027.1:0-12207 GCA_036023295.1 Invenusta paracnida
ACCACTATAGTGGATAGTTAAACAGATGTACAGATATGTCGACCACTATAGTGGATAGTTAAACAGATGTACAGATATGTCGACCACTATAGTGGATAGTTAAACAGATGTACAGATATGTCGACCACTATAGTGGATAGTTAAACAGATGTACAGATACGATATGTCAACCACTATAGTGGATAGCTAAACAGATGTACAGATATGTCGACCACTATAGGTTTATATGGCCTTTCGTGACATCAATTAGGAATAAAATCATATCCTTTTTTTCAGATTTCTGCAAGTTTTAACTTTGTTTTTGTTACTATTATCTAAAGATATTCAGTTTATAATTATAGTTGAAATTATTCTTTACAACATTTTAAGTTCGAAACGTTTATTTTTACACAAAACCAATTATTTTTAACAAATCACTTATTATGTATACCTATACTTAAATGAAACATATCTGATTAATGAGTTTTACGAAATTTATATTCCATTTTTCTTCTTGAACTTTTCATATCAATTATTAATTTGAAAACACTTAATAAATTATAATTTTGCTAAGCGTTAATATGAAAAATATTAAGCATATATATATATATTCTGGAAAGTAATGCCACTTCCATACGTTCAAGGCCCGGCTTAATGAAATTATCGATTTTTACAGCAACAAATAATCAAGACAATTATGTTTAACAAGTGCAATTTCTCAAGCCAAAATTACCCGTCCACACTGTCTGGTCAGATATTAATCTTATTAAATATTTTCTTTTAAGCCAACGCTAAAATCTTATTGGTTGATTAAGTAATCACGTGATTCAGTAGCATATGATCAATTCTACTTCACTACTTCTTCATCTTAGCTCATCATGAAAAATAATACAACATAAAGGTACATCATTGTTCTGATAATTTGTTGAATTAAAAATTGATAAGTTCACCCAAGCCGGATTTAACTGTTTCAATTAATAATATATTATAAGTATTTGCTGACTGCATGACTAAATGATTGCACTGTATCCTTACGTTTATTACAATATGACTGCATTTGTTCGTCTTTACTCTCAATTACCACGTTCTCTATTGCTCTATTAACTGTGGTCATTACCTACTTGTATTTTTACATAGTTCATAATAGGTATTCTTTATTTTCATAACAGTTATATAATTTGCACATTTAGCACGACAAGATTATATCATCTCTTATAATGTTTATGGACTATATTTAGTCCAACTGGAACATGTTTTTTTATATAATTCTTGAATTATTAGTATTATACGTAAATAGCGTCCCATATTAGTTAAATGAATTTATTTAATTATTAAACGTAATGGCATTTGAATTTAATTACTAAACAACTGTTACACGTTATTTTCCTTTTTTGTAAAAAGAATATTTTTTAATTTCTCGGTAACACAACAATTTATAAACTTATCAAGATAACAATTTATAATTACAAGTTATTACATTCTAGATTGCTTGAACTATAATTTATCCTTTTTCTTATTTAGGCTGACTGCATTTTAATTTTGGCAACTCCAAATTTTTTGAATCATTATGAGTCATACGAAGACAATTTCTCAATGTAAGTTGTTTAAATTTTAGTTATACACATACTGGTATATGGCAGGCAAATATCCCTGAGATTTACACGTTTACCTCTTAAAAAGATGGAATTCTTATGCGTTCAATAATACCGTAAACATTGATACTTTATTATTATACTTTTATTTTAGAGGGAAGGAAATCTAGTGAAACTTCTGAATTAATAAAATCAATATTTTAAAAGTTAATACGTATGTATTGGCATTAATATTTGAAAATCATTAATTATTTCAATGTTTACTCGTTAGCAGAAAATATTATATAAAGTGGAATAAATAAAATATGATTAGTATATTTATCACTTATAATAATAATAATAATAATAAGTATATATTTGTAGAGCGCCTCATACTGCCACAGCAATGTCAGCGGCGCTATTACATGCAATTAAAAAAAACAAAATGCATCCTACAATTATAAGCATTACATACAAAATATAAGTACGTTAAAGACGAATGATCTTTATTATATGTACTTTCTGATATAAATTTTGAAATGGAAGTTTATTTTATAAAATGATGATATGACTTCCTGGAATATTTATAAAAAAACACTTCCATTTATCGATTTTAAAACATTGCGTTAATTTTCGAACAGTATATAATATTGTTTTTTTATATACAATATGTATGAATAAATTGTTATTTTTATTTAATACGACGGTGTATATACACAATAACCTTTAAATTATATTAATGATTTATGTAATGATACGTATAATGTGTGATTATCCCCATAACTTAAAATACTTACTTTCTCAATTCTTTTCAAACGATTGTTTTCTTTATTATCTTCGTCCTTTCCGTTTTTCTTTAATCACTTTAGAAGAGTTATTGTAACTCTATATAATTTTCCCTTTCTATGAATTCTCAAATAAATCAATACGATCTTAGGTAACTGTCACATGCGTACAACTTTTTCTGTGTATTGCTTGTCTTTTAAATATTTGAAACTGTTTGAATTGTCTTTGTTCGTTGTGGTATATTTTTGAATAGCCTTGACAGGACAGTTTTCTCAAACTGGGATATTTTACCTGACGATATATTTTAATTTAATATTTAGTTTAAAAGTATCTCCATAAATAAAAATGATTATGTGTATTATAGCTTTTACACTCCCAATTTTAATTCGTCATTTTTTATTTTTACAGTGATCATGATGAAATTCAAGTGTAAGTTAAATATTGTATTTCTTCAATTTCAAAGAAATTTCATAAATAAATAAATTATCCCTGTGATTACAGCTTTGCGAGAAGACATTTCTTCCATATGAATAAATTTAACCTGCTATTTTTGAATCTAAATATAGAATAAAATGTCTAAGGAAATAAAATATGTTGAGTGAAACAATAGAAAACATGAAATAGCCATAGAAATATTTGTAAAACACATTAACATTTCTTTCACATTTGCTTATCAAAGAGTTCTAAAGAGTATACGTTATCTAAAGAAGGCTTTTGCTTCCAACCACTTAATTTAAACCTGACCAATGATTCGGTAGTATATTGATTCGTATTCCCTCGGAAGAGAACATCGAACTATGAAAATGTTGGCATCTACATGACCCAACAGCCATAGCACAGCCCTTAATAATAACAAATAAAATAAGTAATTATTGAGTATTAATACTAAATAAGGTTTAGTTCATTTAATTTTTCAAATCGATAGTATTTTTAGCATAAAAGATATGCATTGATTGTTATTGATCTCTTAATTTAAAGCTTTATCGTTTAATAAAATACTATAATTTTTATTAACTTTCTCGCAAGAATCAGATATATTTTTGTGCATATTAATGAATTAGAAAATACACTGGACTGGATGGGCGTTTGACTGGATGTCTACTCCCCCCCCCATCGTTGTCCTGCCAACACAAATGTTTCGCCAATATTATAGGTTTTCCAGACCAAATTTGGACAAATAAAAAAGTCAAATATGACATAACTACGTTAAATATTAATTAAAAATTGAAGTGGACAGCAAATGCGTAAATAACGCATTCAAATTCGACGTACGTACATCAAATCTGAAATCAGAAATAAATAAATTGTTTCGTTGTGTTCCTTAAATTTGTCTCTTTGTTGTGTTTTGATATTGGGGCATAATTACATTATTAATTATATTTAGTGGGTAGAGCCAGAGAATAGGAATTCTAACGTAATAAATATATAACTATTATTGTCCGATTGCTGTATATTTATTTCGGTAACATCTATTTCAAAAGTAAGCGTCTATTAATTTTCAAATTATTTGAGAGTGCTTCTTTTAATTATATGTTGGTGACTACTACATATATGTATATCCCCTTATTCTCTTAATATAATCGTACAGTTCATCTTCTTCATTGTAGTGATGAACGTTCAACATGCAGCATTGAAGTCAATCCACAGAATCCAGATCTTGAGTAAGAACATCGAGCGTTCATCTTAAATGAATTACTGTAATTGTTTCCTGTACATCACAATAACATGAGAACCACGCGATTTATAAACTAAGGATTGATTTATGATTAGCCAATTCACATACACACACATGTTACCACCTGTCTTTCAATACATCCATTATGGTGATTATCTACAGCTTACAATACACAAGCGTATTTATGAGAATAGAGGATGTAGCTATTCCGCATTTCCGAACGCGAATATGAAAATAGAATTTCAAACGCATCGGATACTGCACAAATTTAATTTTAACTTTGTCTCACGACTTCAGGTTTACCAAACTACTTAGATGATATAACAAATTATATTAAATTTGGGAGCCATAGGATAGCTGTTTGGAAATTATTTGCTCTCATCAGCTTGGCATACCAAAATAAAGTCCAATTCACTATAGCTCCTTATTCTCATAAATACGTTTGTAATTTAACTGTAGATAGTCACATTTGATGTGCAAATTACCCCGTGCGTATACATATATACTAAACCTGCTACTAGTGAATTGACTTTAGTTTGGATATGCCATTTGACAAGAGCTATTAAACACGAAACAGCTGTCCTGTGGCTCCCAAATTTAATAAAATTTGTTTGTAGTATACATCAAAGTAGTTAGGTAAACAAGAAATCGTAAGATGACGATTTAAAGTTAAAATTAGATTTGTGCAGTATCAGTATCCAATGCGTTTGAAATTCTGTTTTCATATTCTATATTATTAAACAGCTGTATTACGCTTTTTAGCTTGTACCTATTTTATAAATATCGGAACCCCGTCTTTATAAAATTGTTCTCATAAGCGAAACTCTAATTTTTTTGTGTAAGTTTTATCGATTTAATGTAATTCTATTGCCATTAAGTGAGTTTCGTAAAATTGAGATTATTTTTGAGTTGTTAAATTAACTCTGAAATATTTACATTATTCAACTGTTTACTTATCTGAAAAGTTTATCTGATTTTTATAATATATCTATTTAAAAATAGTAATTTCAAAACTTTATACTTTTGCTATCATATTTGTTTACATATTTTATCCTCTATCTTATTTTTCGTAATTCTCATGGTATTTCCTCAATTTGTCCTGAATAATCACAAATAAGGGCACTTTTGTTTTTTCACTCAATATTTTGAATTATAGAACGTTGTATTTCAGAAATTATATCTTATGTTTAGTTATAATTAAACAGGGCAATTCCCAACATTTGTGCTAATAACTGGTCTTTCTACATGCATATATTATAGTTCAATTTAGTATAAGGCTCAGTCACCACAGGACCGATCAAAAGGTGGTCATAGCAACCCATTTATTTGGATTTGTTATTTACTTCGACCATCTACATGATATGTTTATAAGAATAAGTATTTGTAACAAATATGTATAAAACAAATGTATGAGCAGCTATGTTTAGGTGCAGTGGAGAACAGCATCTAATCTTGCAAGTTTATTGTCTGAAAGGAAAGAAAGGGTCGGTCGTCATCCGTTTTCGAGAGAAAAAATGGGATTAGGACGAAGAGGAATTGAAGAAATTCTTCGAATACAATCGATATTGGCCCACAAATCTTGTGTAGTTCACTGGATCAACGTCATCGACGCTCCTTGTTACGAAATACATTTTTATTGAATGGTCTAAATTGTTCCCCGTACATTTAATATATATATAAGTGATTTTCTCATTATTCACTTAGGTGGAATCATCCCGTGGGAAAACTGGACGAAGAACGCGACCGGGTCATCTATCTGAGGCATAAGTGCTTCGAGACGATCAAGCCTATATATATGCTCATTTTCAACGGTTCCGAACGCGAACGAGCCACAAGAATATCGCCATTCGTCTTTCTCATGCCGAACGAAATGAACCTACTTCTGCTCTCCCTAAACAGAATTATCAACAACATCAGAGAGCAGTAGAAACAAAGATTTCTTGATCAGTTAACACTTCTTTTCTTATTTTTCATTTCTAAATGATTCAATTGTTATGTAGCAGTTATGCTATGGCAGTAAATGATCTTGTTTTAAATAACAAAATGGTTTCAATTTATCTACATTGTCAGTAAGCGTGATAGTACTAGAGTAGGGAACTGTTGCAAAAAATACAAAAAAAGAAAACTATGTCAATCTAAGGCATATATTTTATTAATATCTTAATACTACATTTTTATCCAAAAGTATATTACATTGGCACTTTTGAATATTTTAATTATTCCACATTTATACATATCTATGTATATATAGTAATTACTTACACAAAGGTCCATTTTGTATTCTTACGTTACATTTATACTGTTTTGATCTTCGTCTTCCATTGTGATTTATATAAATTTTATTTTTAACGATGCCTTACAATATATACCCACATCATTATATTATATTTTGCAATCATACAGGTCTGGTTCACAATTTGTACAATCTTATTTTAATCCTTGATCCCTTTAATTTGTCAGCCATGCATATAATTGCCTACTATAATATAATTAATTATAAAATTTGTAAGCATCCTATATGCGTGCACATATGCTGCTGTGTTTTATTTTATATTGTTTTGTTAAATATACTATAAATCTTGATTAAAACTATTTCGGAGCATAACTTCTTAAATTTATAGCTGTATTTAAACAGACAGCTTTTAATTTCTGCATAAATAGTATCACCCATCAAATTTTCGTTACGGTCAAAATGTGGATATTATTTAATTAACTTATACTGTCATGTTTGGGATATAAGTAGTTTTCGGTATAGTGCACAATTATGCACCATTATTATATCATACATTGATTATGCTTTTGAGTATAAAACGGAAAAAGGATTAAGTGCATATTTTTAAAATTGACTATATACACGTATATAACAGTTTAAATGAAATGCAGGGCTGACCGGACAAGTCAAACAATATGTTTGTTGTCTCTGATTAGATATTTTAAGATGTTAGCTATAATATGGAAACTGAGATGAATCGTTAAACTAAACATACCTACCCTGCAATAATGAGATCCAAGGTAGATAGTGTCTTAACAAACCTGAACAATATACGTTTATATTATTTATAGACTGCTCTTGTCTCGATTAAAGCCGGAACTTTAATATCCTCTTTAGTGGTATCGAAGAAGCACTCCACTGCAATCATATTTACAATTATATATCATTATTAAGTAATATTAATCAAACTAGACTATTAGATACATATTTATAATATAACCCTTTTAGCGTTTTCAAACTATAACAATTAAGTTGTAATCTAACATTTTAAACGTTATTGCAAACACTTAATAATACTGTAACAGTCTATTTATTCTTGATTCTATCCGGAATCTTTATTGCCAACAACCGTGTCTGTCATACTCCGAAGCAGTTGATTAAAATACCAGACTATATATTTTAAATACTCCAAAATGTAAGAATTTTATATGTATGTCAATATTCAATGTTTGATAACAAATATACATACAAGTATATACAGTATAAAGATACCGCAAATAAAATTATCGAATACTGTGTGTGTAATAATCTTATATATAGTTGCATGTAAATATTTTGTATAAACTCATGATAATTAATTATAACTTACATTAATTGGCATTAAAAGGAGTTATAAGAACTTTGTATTTGTGTTGTAAGTCTTTTATAGGTATCTGTTAATGCCGGTTTTAGTCATAGAAATAATTTATATCCACATCTCTAGGACGGAAATTTTGTTTAAATCTTGGCACCATACCGAGAACTCTTACTCGGGGCAAAAGGGCCTCTTTTTAACATTTGATAGATAGGAAAGACCTCCTAAAACTCGCGATAACTCGGTTATTTGGGCAGCTATTGAAAAACAGGTTTCACTGCTAGAATCTGCAGACAATTTTACGGGTAAAGTCTCGGCAGTGTCCAGATAAGATATGCTTGGATCAGGTAGTATTTTTGATTTGAAAATTGTCCTTATATATCGCCTATACCTATAAGCGAGCGCTGTTTCGAAGCAATCGATACTCCTGCATTGAGTTTCCAAAAAGAATGCGGCGTTGTACAACACAACAGTTTATGCTATAATATAAATCGTTAGGTGCCGCGTGACTACATTACGGAGATGGACAATTTCCTTTCTAGTTGTTATCCATTTCTATGGTTTTAGTAGTATGTGACGGTTTTTTACAACAATGCAATCCTAAATAAAGTCAAAGTGCAAAATTCGGCATTTCAAACGAATTAATATGAAACAGTGTTTAAATGCACTAATATTATATTTCCAATAATAATTATATAAACGTATCATATTAAATGTTTAATGTGTACAATTAATTCGATGACTATTTTTTAATAAAACTGTGTCGCGTACAATCTTTAGAGATGCAAATAGTAGAACATATACAATACTTTTGGAGTTCAAAAACTAAATATATGTGGGGGGAGGCGATTCAGCCCCCTTGATATTTTTTATGGTATTTTTATTGAACAATTTGAGTATAGTAAGTTTTGATGGCTTTTCTTAAAATGTGGTTTTACTGTAAACTCAATAGGATGGTCACGTGACCTTGAAAAAATCTCGTTTATGTAAAAAATGAAATATTCTTCCAATTTTTCCAAAATTTGTCCAAATTGTTTTTCCAATTTTAATGCAATAGAATTTACGTGAAGATATACTCATTAGGTAGTTGGAAAGATATTCCGCCAATTAGTAACTATAATGTTAGTATCCTTTTTCAGATTGGAGTGTTTAGATATACATTACAAAAACTAAGCAACTTCAGAGTTGTTTGCTGCTGATAAGCTGTTGTATATTTATTAATATTTTTAAATGTATGCTTGATAAATTAGCGAAACTGTTTATGTGAAATAGATATATGTAGATATGAAAACATTAAGGGTGAGGTTATCAAAGCTGATCGGAGGATTTTTTACCACGCCCCCATGGTCGAAAACTCTTTTAAGTCTAGTTTTTTTTATGTGATCAATATAAGTCGCGGGTTAAAACACCTCAACCACGATCGAGGTTGTAGTTTTTTAACCTGACTCAAGGTACACAATTTCCGACTAGGGGTACCCCCTAGTTTTTTTTAACTATTGGGGCTATCCTATATAATTTTGCATTTTAGGACGCAATTTATACGCCGCAATTTGATTTGTGACCATATAAGTAGTAGGAAAGGAGTGCCTCCACTTCACCCACCCCTCTCGACCAATCAGAATCGAGTAAGCCTCAGCCAATGAGACTGCCGGTGCAGTATTTAAGAGACGCGCGCGTCTTTTTGACTATTTAAACAAAACTCTTTGCGTCAAATTTAAATTTAAAAGTGCGTGGGATTCTTTTGCGCCAAATTCAAATTATTAAATACGCGGGAATATTTTAATTAAATGAGAAATTTTGTACCAGTATTAAATCGTATTTAAGGGAAAAACTTACTGGAACACCCATATTTAATACTTTTCTATTCATCAGAGGCAAACCATAATCACGCAACAATTATACATAGGTTACATAAATACTACTTGTCTTTAATTTCAGTAGTATAGCTACATATAACTGTATTTTGAGAAAATTAATAAATTGATAAATTATATAACTTAACTTCTAAAAAATGATTCCCAATATGAATGCTAAAAATACTCTGAAGTCGCGGTCACCTTACCTTACTACTTACACTATTAAAACAAAAGACACTTAAAGTACTTAAAGTATATTTTTATGATCTCAGAAACACATACGGGGTGAATTTAAAATATGATAAAATAATAATATAGTATCTTCTATATATAGTATACAATATAATAAAATTTGGTAATTGAGTTACAGTTACTGGAAATCATTTGTTATATGTTGTTAATAAATATTATTTATCGTAATACAAACTGAATAATATTACTTTAGTTAGTGTCTCAGCAAAACATCATTTTTCTATTGTATTGTGTGACATGTCAAAATATTTTAATTAGCAATCATTAAATGCTCAATAAATTAAAGTACCATATTCTTGAATTCCCAAAAAAACTTGGCCGGATTATCTCATAATAGCCAAACTTATGGCTCATTTAAAAGAACCCCCGACTCTATCAACAGGTCTCGTTATATGACTAAGGGAAAGTAGGACCACTCAATACTATCAATTCTATAGCGTTGTGCAAAATTCCCAACAATTTTAACGATGATGTGGTTTTTAAATTGGCTGATTGGACCATCTGACTATATATTTAAAATATCCAAATGATACAGAACTGTTCATGAATAAAGTAGACTCGTTGATTTTCATGTTTTCTTTTATAGAAAATTATAACAAAAGATCTTGCATTAGCAGTTTTAGTCCATACAAAACGTAATATGGGGTTACCTGACACTGACTTCAATAGATCTCATATTGTGTTTAATTTAAGAATAATGTTCAGGAAAGTCTACTTGAATGACGACGTCGTTTTCATTTGCAAAATATATCGATGACTCGTAAGCAGCATGTTGATGTATTTTGACTTGATGGCGTTTCATAAATCCAGGCAGAACGACTTTAACGAAGAAAATCTTTTATTCTCATTTCTATAAGGACAATTAAAACAATTAAGATCAATTGATTGATCCACCTGAAAAATATAAAAGAAAATACAGAGATACATTATTTAAATTATGTACTATTGCTTTAGAAAAGTTGGCCCATAAATTAAAGTCAACGACTGTTAATTTGATTTCAGATTATGTTCCCTGATATGGTTCTTTGTATTTCGAATGCTAACCCGTACTTTTGCAAATATTCTGTCCGGAGTACTGTTTAGATAATGTACGAGGTTTAATATAAAGTGATGAAGGACTTTTAACGTTTTAAATGTTGACTGTGTTTCATTTTTCTGACATAAGTCAAACATTATATTCGTTCTTTTAATTTTAAAGTATTTGTATTAAACATTTTTCTTTGTCACATGACTATGTTTTGTTTTTTAAACAACCATTTTTGTTTTTTGGCAATATTTGTTCTTTATCTCACTACTTGATTTTGCCACTAAATATTTAACGAAAACAAAATGTTTTAGTAATGGCAGCTACCTTGAATGTTATATATACCATACTTAAAACTAAACAAAAACTTAAATAACTATGCTTTATACAATATATAAGTTATACTATATTATTATGCTATAAGTATATATAATAAATATTGAAATATGTTTCTTATGATTTAATGGAAATGAAGCAGATATATTATTGGAATAAAACTTACAAAACGATGTAACATGTATTTTTGGAAACAGTTGTTCAAATACTAATGTTCGTATGTTTCATTAGTATAGGACATATAAAAGATCATTACACGGTTTAGGTATTATTTGGTAATACATTTGTAAATATACGTAAAATCATATAATATGTATTAAATCACAATCATTTTCAGTAGAATATTTTTTTTTTTGCCACATATTTTGTAATAGTCGTTATAAAATAACAATCGAAAGATGCATAATACATAGGTTTCAAATGTATGTCTAATTTTCAAGTTAACTCTTGTTACTGATATATTTACGTTTGAAAAAATAAAAAAAATAAAAATGACCTCAATATTTCCTGTATATTTCAGGCTGTTTCGAAAAGCATGCAAATTTGTATATTCTCATTTAAAATTTGACAATTTTTAAATCTCTTTATTTCTGAATATCATCGGCGTGTACAAACATTGACATCCGTTTTAAACAATTCGATGAATTAACTATATAAATAGTCATAGATATGCAATGGATTATACAAACTAAATATTGTTATAATTTGTTTCGTTTTCAGTGGAATGACCCATAAGTGAACCAAATGTATAACAAATATACGTTTGAAAAAATATATATATATACTATTATTAATAATATATATATATATGTTTGAAACACAAATATAGAATGCCGTTGTATTATAATTACATAAATACTTACCACTTTCACAGTGTGCAAATTAAATAAATAACATTATATTATTAATGACACGCTGCACTTATTTATATTAATCCGCATCATTTCAATACTTATTTATTAATGTAAATTATATACTTTTTAATCGCTTTTTTTACATCTTATAGATATGACATCGATAGAATTCTCAAAAACGTCAACGATGATCTATCCAAGAAGTACCCACATCAGAAGATCCAAACTCCACAGTATACTAGCTCATTGCGTAAACTCTGCATCCTTCCTTAAAGCGAGGATTGTTCATATCTAACTGTGAACAATAT
>JAYRBW010030038.1:0-12206 GCA_036023295.1 Invenusta paracnida
GATTATTCCCAAGAGAAATATTTCTATTTACGAAACATCTTCTAATTAATTAACTATTAGATTTAGACGAAGAATCAAGTAGCATATTGACAATTAATGACAAAAACATTATCGTTGAATATCACAAAATATTAGCATATTTACACTGTCTCAAATGGGAACAACTCTAACATTTTATTAATAAAATTATATCAATTATATGATACTATTTTCTATAACAGAGAAAGCAAATATATCTATATATATTACTATTACTATTTCTATTTCTGAAATAATGCAACATAATAATAGGATATGTACTAAAAAACGTTTTTATTCCTTATTTCAGGAATATACAACATAATCCTATACTGTCGAAAAATATTCTATTTATAACTTATAAATTATATAAAGAATTTCAATTATTAAAGCTAAATCATCATAGTAATATCTATTTAACAAGTGCTTAGTATAATTATAAAAATAAAATCATTGATGAAGCTTGGAATAATTTGGAATGAGCTTCCAAACAAAATAAAACAAAATCACAATTAAAATTAAAATTAATTCAAAGCTAATGTAAATAAATAGTATTCAACAAAGTAATAACTTGAAACATATAGAAAAAAAGTCGTCACAAACATTACATTCTGCTGTTAATACATTTACATCGTGTATCATCAAATAATGTGTAACTAGAATATGCACACATATACATATACATAATACACCACACATGAATTGTATAAATGTACATTCAATTTTCACTATGCTATATCACACTCAACAATTCATGTCAAACAAATTATATGTTTTTGGGTATTTATATATTTATGCTATTTTACCAACCTATTATAATCTGCAGCTAATAAAATTTACTTCAATTGTTTTTATATTTTGATACAATTATTGCTATATAACTATTATAATCTGTTATTTAAATTCACTGGGAATTAACTCTCGATCAGATTACCTGTCTTTGTCCTCTTGAACAAATATTTTTATTACTGGCATATATATTTTCATATAGTGGCAAATTTTACCGCCAAATCTTCAAAAATGTAAATCAATACCGGCACATGCAGATTTTAACTTGTATTTTTTGTGAAGAATATACCCAAAACAGTTCACTAGTTCTCCTCAGATTTAAATCACTTAATTTTGATAAGGATTTAATATAGGGGAAATTATACAGACTATAAGATGAATAGGAATATAAAGATTTCTATGAGCATTAACTAGATTGATTCACGAAACGCCACAATATTTTGTTATAAAGGATAAATATCTGCATATTAAAAAATCCGTCCAGTGCTGAAGATCAATAAAGTATGCAATAGCCAAATGGATATCGTCTACTAAGAGAATTAAGAATGTAATTAAGAGAGAATAATTATAACCAACTGAAAATACTGTATTATTCTTGAAACTTCTTTGGTGATAATATTCTTAAGTTATTACACCATTAAGAAATTATCAATGCAGACACATTTAAAAATATCTTTGCATAAGAATGACTAAGAGGGGAAAATCTGCACGGATGTTGGAGTATTATTCGGAAAAATTGGTCGAATTGAAATATTATTTCATGTATTCCTCTTCCTCGTGTTATAAAATGTAATATATTAATTTGAACTGTATTTCTAAACCTATTACTATAATATAAAGTACACACATCTTTACCTAGGTGTTCACTTGGCATCTACGTGTAGTCATACACAAATTATTAGTAAGGTTCAATCCATGTACAGTTGCATTATAATTGTATTCAGTTGTTGTGGAATTGACATATCCCATATTATTTTAAGTTAATTCCCATGATTTTTTTTTATATTATTTTTATTTAATTACCATAAATTTCTTACTTTAAGTCTAAATCAATCACTAGACAATTTTACGCTTGCATACTGTATTAATTTGTGTGCCTATATTTAAATTTAATTCTTCTTAAGTATTACTTGTTTAACCTTAAAATAAATTTTGAAAGATTCAAATGTATTTGTATTGTTCTCATTTTATAAAGAACAATAAAAATAAAAATAAATGAAAAAAGGACAATTTTGTGTAAATATTTGTTTATTAATAAAATTTAATCTAGAAAATAAAGATTAGCAGTACCTTGGCCTTTCTTTCCTTTAAATAAAAATGAAAAGACAATATTATTTAATATCTACACTCAAAGGAATACATATATACATCTAAATAGTTATACTAATACTTATACTATACGCATATACTCTGGGTACATTTTAGAAGTTTATACAGGTAGCTGTAGTAATTTTGTACAAGATATGGCACAATGGTCGTAGGTAGAAATGTTTTTATAAAAATAATATACTCATACGTAGAAAAAAATTATTACAACAAAGAAAATCAGTCTAATTACTTAGCAACTATCAAACCATTAGTAAAAAGGTTTAAAATCTTATCAAATCATATTTTCTAAAAGCATTTAACAAAAAAGTGATGAATTTCCTTATCAAGTTTCAATAGATATTGATACTTATCCAATTTTTAGGCCTTACATTTTATTATCATATCCGGTGTTACCATTCTGTCAATAAAAATTCATTATAATGTTTGCATTTTACAGCTGGAGACATTCTCATAATCGGTTATATAGAAATGTTCATATGGTAAATATTTTTACAAAATTATTTATATTTCAAATCAATTTCCTAGTAAACTACAATTTTAGCCTAAGGGTGAAATGTGAAACCTTTCTAACTCAAAGAACCCTTCAATTGTTTTCGAAATTAATAATAATAAGACGAATTTGAGAAATGCGTATTTAAAACTTCAACTAGTTTTTATCAATACTTTTCTTCGTATTGTTTCATATTTTATATAATCCTTCTCCTCAAACTCCTCAAGTTAGGATCGATTTCACACTTCACTTTAAATTCTGTGACTTTTTATGAGGCAACTCTAGGATATGAAAATATGCAATGTATTCTTTCTTAATTATTTACTCTTAATACATTACATATAGTTACATAAAATACATACATAATTATACGTTCTATAAGTGTACATGCGATGTATATGCATGTATTATTTTAGTGATTCAACTGTAATATACAGTCAGTTAGTTAGTCTTAGAGTCATATTTGGTCAAGTCAAAATCACAACAGCCGAGATTGTGCTTATTTTAGTTTGTCACCAGGATACGTATGTTTGTTATATATATACTATAACATGTTGCTTGGATAGGTACTGTAGGTGTAGACAGATGAATACAGTGGAAATAGATATAAAATATATATACACGGAGCGCTTGATCATGATAATAATTGTATTAACATATTGTATGTTTATTTATATATAAATCTATTGATTGGTCGATTCATTAAAAAGATACCTACACAAAAGAGATTAATCTTGAAGATAAAGATTAACTTACAGCAATATTTTTTATAACATATGTTTATGAGTTCCAATTTACAAATTTTTATTTAGCAAAAAAATGTATTAATAAATATTTTAAAAAACAATATTCTATTTATCGGTTCTTGTGAAATATTAGATTTTCATTTATTATTTTTAAAATATTTATTTTATATTTTATATACATATTACTTATAAAACTATTCAGTAGTAATAAATAAATTTAGTGATTTTAATATAATCATAAAAAGTATCTACCGTTTGTATTTAGTCGAGATTCAACACTTTCATTTGCTTATTGCCTTATCTTTAAATATTTCGTTTATCTAATAGTATTATTTAAATTTGTTTTACTTTCTTATTTCAACTTTTAATGTGTAAACAAAAAATTTAAATAAAATAAAATATTTGTTTAACATTAAAAGAAAATATTTTGAATATTGGAAAAACTTTTCAATAAAAAGTCCTAAACCGATTTAATTTTTTTTGTATTTCTTCTTAGTCAAATTATTGGTCAAGCCTTGCCCCATTTGCTAAAAGCACAACCACAAGAAAATTAATCAGTATATTGTAATTATCCTAGTGCCTTCACAATGGATTAGAGTGATGAGTCGCAATCCCCATCTGTCCTTGACTTGGCAGAGTTGAATAGTGCTGTGACCAGGGATTCTGTGACATAATACTGTGGTGATGATGATGATGCGAGTGCAGTTGAGGGGGCTGGACAGACAACGGCGAAACAACCTGCGGAGGCAGACCGGTTGGTTGACTCCCCCCTCCACCGCCTCCCCCTACTCCGCCACCTGTGCTACCGCCACCGCTGCTTAAACCCACCGAAAACTGGTGGACAGAGGAACTGACAGGAGCACCTAAGAGGATGTCACGAATTGCCGTGTCAACGGAGACCTTCCCGGTGCTAGAGAGACGGATGAAGAAGACTTGCTCAACGAGATGCGGCGGTAGACAGCGGAGCGTGGGTAGACGGAGAAGCAAGCGACCAAAGCGGGAGACGTGTCCGGGATAACTGGTTCGGATGTGGTCGTCAAGAGCGCATTGGATCCGCTCCTGGACAGAGTCAACCAGGCTGATCTCACTCAGTCCGGGAGAATCTAAGACAGAAAGCAGAGTGGTAAGAGGGTAGAAGGAATTACATTATTATTTTGAATCATTTTATAGAGACTGAATTATAAATTCAATTTGAAATTTAAATTATATTAAACTTTATTTCACCAAACTCTCCAAATTACTAAAAATTAGTATTACCTGACTAATTATTGCTATTAATTGTTAATTATTGTTTGTATCTTATTATAATGTTATGTTAATAAATGTCTACTTTATATAGAAGTTTTGCATTAACGTATTAGAATAAGTTATCTTAGAATAACATACTACACTTCTTAGGTTTTACTTAATATTTATTTTTATTTTCTATAATAAATTTAAATATCAAAGCTCACATTATTCTTTAAATTTTACGCAATCTCGTTCTCATATAATTTAAATGTTTGTTTTATTGAAATATTATATAGTGACGTATTTTATTATTTCATTAAGTAAAGAATATCGATTAAAGAAAGATACCAGCCTTGTAAAATTATATTTATTAATTTTCTAACAAATATATATTTCTAAACATTACTAGCTGCTTTTAAAAAATAGATAAAAATAAAAGAATTAGGAAAAATATTAATACTCGTAACTGTTTCATGAAATCGATCCAGAATATTTCAGATTTGTCTATTAATGTGAATTAAAATAATGTACATTACTAATTACAAACTTGTTTGAAGTATTCCCAGATTAAACTTCCGTAATACATAAACGATCAAGTGCTTAACTCTCACAAGCAGCGTAGAGCGTTTGCCTACCATTCCGGCGACCCAGGTTCAAACCTGCCTGTAGCTGATGAGATCCAACCAGATCGAAACCGGTCCTGCAGTGGTTTATGCTTGTGAGAAACACTTCTATCTATATTCCAAGATTACTGACAGTTTATGCTTGCCTTAAAAGTGTTTGTTAGATAATTTGTTATTCGTATTTAGATATTTATATCTTCAAAATTCTAACACAATAAATCATTTTATTCCTGTATGAGACGATTTGATCATTGTGCTACAGTACTGCTGAATCAGAAGCCTCTTGAGGCTATCTACGAAGCGACAGTGTCGAATAGTCAACATAAAACGCCAGAATCATTTAAACTTTAGACTATATAACACACAAGAATAATTAAAGTTACCCGATTTACATGCAGAAAGACCAGCATGGCATTTTTATTAGTGAGAGGTCATACACTTGCATACACTTTCGTGTACAAAACTTGAAAATCGTCATACCTACACTATTTTCAATTAGCATAAAGTATTCACTATCATGTATAGATAGATACATTTACAGTAATAGTTTCACGCAAGCATAAGTAGATAACTATATTTTGTATTTTCGCTTCACATACTATAAGTTTGCAGCTGTTTGGACAGATGACTCAAAATGAAATGAAAGCAAACGGTTACGAAGTTTGAAACATACAACAATTTCTTTCAACTGAACTTGTTATGATATAATTTTCAAATATAAGCTTCAAATTAACTAAACTTGGTAATATAAAAGTTCGATACATTTATACTGCTTATTCGAATAGTTGAATTTATAACACCGTGCAGCGAACGAAAACAATGGAAGAGTGAAATGAATTTCCAAGTAGACAGTGAGTTTTCAAGTTCTGATTGTGCTTCAGTTGACTTTATAGAAAAGTAACTTACGCAATGTACATCATGCACAGCATAAATAAATGAAGATAGAAGTAATCAAATAAATATTTGATTATAATCAAAGGTAGTTTTCGTGTCTCAGTATTAAATTGGAGCTCAATCTACTACACTTGACCTCTACATCCTAAAGGAGAGATAACTTAGCTACACATATATACATATGCATTCTGAGTACTTAGGTAGGTATATAATATAGTCGAAAGTACATTGTATATTTATGCATTTGTGCATTCATGCAGGTACATGTGTAGGAATGATAATACATAGTATATAGAGGTGAGTTAGTTACCCGTTGGTGTAGTGAGCGATTATTTCATGTCTGTATAAATAAATGAGTTTTTTACGTTCCTGATGAATTGTGACAAATAATTGTAATCAACATTTATAGACAAACGGATATAAATTTATGTTCTGAATATGATTTCAAACAACTTTAAGTGCAGTTAAATAGGCTACCAATCTGTGATTAAAGGCGTTGAAAATTAAGTTTTGAGGAGAGTTGCTTTAAAATTGTAACAAATAGTATCTGTATCATTGAAACATATATTTTTTACTGTAGCCAAATTAATTCCATTAAGTTTATCGTTTTTAGTGTATTATAGTTGCTCATTGCATTTATATATTAAACAGTAATAATCTTTAAAAATCTTGACCTATTATAATCCAATAATATAAATTCATATTTTAAGAAAGTGTATACTGAAACATTATACTAGGTACAAAGAAATACAAATATATTTAACAACTAGAAACTAATTGTGAGTTACAATCATTTTCCGAACTATTTCTACATGTCTAAGTTATGTCAAAGCCAAAAGATTATTTTTTGTTATTGCCGACCTATGATAATGCCTATTTCTCTATTATTTTAAAATCCACCTGATTACAGAAGTCGGTGTGTGAAAAAGTATTAATACGTTATTTTTTGCCGATTTTTATAAACATCTTATTAATCCTGAGCATGACAGGTGTACTCACCAGAATCAAAGAGAATGAGTGCCTTCAAGCAAGCGAATTCCACTGGATCTGGATTTAGCTTTGCGATCCGATCAAGATGATCCTGAAGTAGACGCAATTGAACTGGATCAATGAGCATTCCCGTTCCAGCGATCAGATTGGCCAGAGATCCTCCCAATCCGCACTAAGTACAAGGACAAATAAATCGATAAATTAATCAATAACCCACAATGAAATATAGAATTTATATGTGTTTAAAGCGTAAATGTCCAAAAATCTTAAAATATGCAACGCATGAGAATTTATGCCTTTTGACACATGCTAATAAATATATTCATATTCATTCATATTGGCCAATAAAGTCTTATGTAATTTTTGGTCCATGAAATCTATTACACAGTATAACACGTTTTCTTATAAATGATTTCCATGCGTAATTTTATTTCCTTACATAATACAAAAATTTATCAGTAAAAACGAGTAAGCTTTATTTATCCAAGCCACCTTCAGAATAAGACCTGTTATTCCCAAGGCCAAGACTAACCATCTCTCTAATGCTTAACTATGTTGAATGTTATGTCAACTAAAACACAGCTTTCATGGGTATTATACACCAAGCACAGTGTGTGTGGACTGTTGTTACCAATTTTTTAAACACTGGACA
This sequence comes from Invenusta paracnida, assembly GCA_036023295.1. Taxonomy (NCBI): domain Eukaryota; kingdom Metazoa; phylum Platyhelminthes; order Proseriata; family Coelogynoporidae; genus Invenusta; species Invenusta paracnida. The sequence goes on from JAYRBW010030038.1 coordinate 7,762, forward strand.
CATATTTGAACAATAAAACTAGCCCTGAATGCCTCAAACGAACTAGAATCATCCAAGGGTACTAACAGGGTTCGTACGCCATTTGGAATATTGAAAAGCAGTATCTAGAGTGGATTAGCAGTACTTTAAAAAAAATGCTAAAATATTGGCAAACTGTATACAGACATGTAAATTCCACCAAATGTATACATACACGTGAAATATACATATGAAAATAATAAAATATTGAACAAATAGAACAAATTAGAAACACATAACTTTTAGCTTTAAGCTACGATGCTTAAAATAAAATAATTTTGTCAATGTCAGTCATGAACATAAAAAAATATTAAATAGAAGAACATCGCCAGTCTACAATTCATATTTTGTAGTAACAATATAAAAGTAATAATAAAAGTTACATATTATTATAAGAGAAGAAGTTGTACAAAACGCAACATTTTATTGGGATCATTGTAAAGAAGATATGCTATATGACATGATGAAAAAGAAGTACTTTTATAATAAAAACAGTAATTTTATGCACAAACAGTACTCTAGCAGTCAGTAATTTAGTTTGAAAATGGTACTTTAGCAGTACTTTATCCGAATCAAACTCAAAACAGTACCTTAGCAGTACCAGCAGAGCCCGTACGAACCCGGTACTTAGCTATCAAATAGATTAATAACTACTAGAAGGAAAATTTGGATAACTCAATTGAAAAGAGCCGATAATTGTACCATGTAAAAGGCTTCTTTTGACATTTGATATAGGAAAGGTCGTGATAATTCTGTTATTCGAGCAGCTATTGAAAAACGGCGTTTGTTGTTGGAGTCAATCTCCAAAACATGTTATGCTTAAAGACTCCACAAAATCTCGAAAGACATACTTGGACAGTTAGAATTTTTTATTAGAAAATTTTTGTTGTATATTGCAAATATATGAAGTTACGTAGCTCTGTTGAATTATATAGACTTATTTGAACCAGTCGATACTTAAATAAGGTTATTTTGTCCAGCGTAAAGTACAACGTAACTGCAAATTCAAGATACATCTTTATACATTATATTTCATTGGAACTTGGTTTTCTATGTTACATATAAATAGTATAAATGGTTCATGTTAAAAACTTGCTTTTACATAAATTGTATAAGAGTTTTCTTTCTTATACAACTTATATACACTATAATTGCTTTAATAACATGTTTTATTATTGTTATGATGATTTAATAATTAATCATAATTTTTAATATGTACGCTTCATTTCAACAACAAATTGTATTAGCAAAAAAGTTTTGATGTATAAATTGAACCACTTTTTTGTTATTTTCGTGGAATAATACCTACAGGCATACTTAAAAATACCTTATTTAAAATGTTATTTAATTATCTACTTGTAAATGTCAAAATAAATTTTAAGATAATTACTTGCATCATAGTTATGTAATAATAGTCTATGTAACTATATCTCCTATTAAAGACTTTCATTTAAAACTTGTTTCACATTTAAAATATGGGTCCGTAGATATAACCAATAAAACACGTTTAAGAAATTTCGTATTTTATTCGAAATAAAAAAATAATTTTACATTTGTTATGTAAACTATAAATAAACAAGAGTTGAATAAGTTGTTATAATTGCTATCCATAGATCATTATCGTATATTTTAAAATTATATTTAACATTATAGAATAATAACAATAATTATGTTTAACTTTTACTAATAAATTCTTATTTTATTTAGTAACGTGAGCTATACAAAGCGCTACTAAAACTTTATTGTATTATAAAATGAATCGATTAGAATATTATTCATGACATAGTCCTGTGCATTTAACGAGTTATTTATAAAGCAGAGAAAAATTAGAATATTAATTTGTGTTAAGTATTATATATTTTCATTTACATATATTAGCATTACATATCAAATAAAAATATATTTCAAATTTTTTCATTTCTAAACAATATTATAATTAATTGATCAAGTAGATAATATGTATGTTAAATGTACATTAGAGTCAATTACAAGCAATAATCAATTACTATGTATGAAATAGATTTAAATGAAGAAATCCAGATTTATCAAATTCAAATACTTACATAAATACTTACTTACAAAATATGTTTTAAAGTTTAAACTTTATGGTATATTTTTTTCATATATAAGTAAAAAGCAAATCATATTATTGCATATAGGTATTGATTAAACACGCTTCAGTCAAATTATTAAATAAAGAAAGAGTTAAAATGATGATTAAAATAAACATTTGAAAATTAATTTCTTTCTCAAGGTGTTATTTTAAGACACAACTTCACAATATTCTAAGGTGTATATCCAAAACATGATGAGGGCTCTCCTAATTCACCGCGAGCAAAATCCAAAAATTAGGCTACAGTTAAACGAAAGTGGATAGCTGGTCATTATCCAATTTCCTATTGACAGCCTATAGACAAAATCTCAGCAAAGGAAGCGGGTAGTATAATGCATATTTTGAATCCCAAAATTAAAGCTGGTACCGGCTGCAGGTGTTAAAAAATAACAAATGGACGAATGTCTCTTTTTACGCATATATGAAGCTTTGTTAAACCAAATTTACGGAGATTTACATAAATATCATCTCTGTTCCCTTTTTTTCAAAAAGTGACCACTACATCCATATTTGCCCGGCTTTCGAGAGGTAAAGAAGAGCATTTAATTTTTTCAACTCCCTTTTCGCTCTATTTGTCAAAATATGTCCGTTTCACTGACAATGTCTCGGTGCTTTATGGTCTGTGTACTCAATCCTTAGGATCAATATTGTCCGACTTTGTTCAGAGATTGAGGAGAGGAGCGAAAGTTAGGTACCTGCACACGCCGATGAAATCCGCCCCTATTATGTGGGCATTCGGTCCTCCCATTAAGAGCAGAGGAAGGACTAGAGTTCCACAAACATTCTCACCTATATATTTCGAACATTGCAGTATACGTGAACACCAGCTGTGATAAATAGTGACATTCAAGTTTCCGAAAAATGATTTAATTTTAATGTATTATTATGAATTACAGATACTCAATTATATTATAAAATAATAAAAATAATATGCTTATTAAAGTTAGGGGAAAAATAGACACTATATTCTCATAGATTACCAAAACAAAATTATTTTGTAAAATATAAAAATGCATTTTTTTAATCTTAAAATGATTTTATAATTTTGTAATGAAAATGTTGTTTTCGTAATCTCTTTTTAAAGCTTATAACATATATTAATCATTTCTTCCATATAATGTATAAATTCAAGTATATAATACATCAATTTATATGGATAATTTAAACTGTTTCAGGTTTCCAGAAGGTTCGCTTTGACTCCACAATATGTGACCCATGAATTGAATTTTTGACAGGTTTTAGCTATATAAATCAAATCTGCATTTTATATATCTATGGCTATTAGTATAAATCACAGAATTTATAAACCAAAAAGTGTTACTCAACCGTGTCAAAAAGACGATCCATGTATGAAGCTCAAAATTTATTATAATTTTCAATACTGCCCTTGATTTATAGATAGATTCACCTTTGCTATCATTTTTATTTAATTGATATAATTTAATTTATCTAGTTTTAAATTTTATGTTGAAATTAAATATTTATAATGTTTGGTGATTTTAATAAATTCAACTTGTGTATAAATAATATAATCAAAAAATCTGATTATCGATATAATATATTTATTTTTCATAGAATGATATTTTTATTTCACTAAAGAAATCAAACACCTGTATTAAAAATAAATAGCATGCATTTAAGAAAAGTGAACGCATTTGAATTTCCTAATTAAGATAATAACTAGCCAACAAATAAAATTAAGTCTCTCATAAAAGTAAATAAATCATTTCCTTTATAAACTACGTGATATCACATGATAAACTACCATCATATCAAAATTAAGCGAAAGAAACAAAATATCTCAATAAGCATTTACAAATTTAAGATTTTTAATTTCGAAGTTATATTTCATTTCTTTCATAATTTCAAATATTTTGGATTATTTCTGATTATTTATGCTAGTCAGGTTTTACATTTTAAATTATGTTTTAATAATACAATAAAAATTAGTTAATAATCATGTTTAAATACCCTAGACAAATATTATAGCTTTCGTTATAAATTAATTCTCAATTTTTCAGAATTAAGTTTTATTGATTTTCCAAATATTTAAGATTTATTAGTGAAATATAATATACTTAAAACTGATCATGGATGTGCATATATGATTTATAGATTTTCCTGAAAATTAAAATTTGTAATGATAAATTATTTCTATAATTTCAAATTTCATTTATCTTAAAAAAGCCACATAATAATTAATTAAATGTCTGTTTATAATAATTATATTGAATTATTGATTATGTATGAGATAATGTATTAATTTTAGGGGGTTATGTTTTTAAATCCCCGAAAGCCGAAGGCTTGAGGGATT
>JAYRBW010030049.1:0-12206 GCA_036023295.1 Invenusta paracnida
ATAAATGATCAGAGATTTTAACTGTAATTTCGTGTATTGCTTATGAGTCTGGTAATAATACATTTATTGTAAAACTCACGACTTCAGAGAGACTTTTTATTGCCTTCAGAGATATTGGGAATAAGAGAAATATCCTAATAAGAATTCGAAATAGATAAGAATAGAATACGTAAATAAAATAAACAGTAAGAAAGTTTATTTACACTTGATAAAAATTAAATAATTATAAGAAAAATATTACAATTGAAATAAAACAAAATATATTTTGCAATTAATTACCTACTCAAATCACGATTATATTATAATTTTTTTTTTCTTTTATATATTATACGAGAGCAGGTGAATATGTGGGTAGACTAGGAAAATGAAATCATAATTTACATTTTTTGTCATACCTAATTATCAGAATATTAATGTCTATGACAAAATTTCAAATTATACGTATCTCTATGATTGCACCCATTGAGCTATAAATCTCTATGATTTATACCCATAGTGTAATAATTATACCAAAATAATTCACTCAGTCAAAAAAACATAAATATGTTTGTTTAATATTTAAAGTTCGCTATTTTATATTTCTATCCATAGATATCTAAATCAACCTATCTCTTATATTTCTATGTTCCAATCAATGCGATGGAAATTTACGTTCTAAAAAATATAAAAGATCAATTTTAAAAAGTGCAAAACGTATGTGATATGAAAAATAAAAAAATAGACATGTGCACCTGAATCAGAGGTACATAATAAAATGTTTTTCGATAGCGATATAAGTAACTAGTTTTGCCTACTTTTAAGCCGTAGGAATACGAAATAACGGGCCCGTACAATATGGGCTACGCATACAAAATACCCATTTACGCAATCGTTTTCCACCGGTTCGGCGAAAATAATTGCTCGTGCAGACACGGCTTTAGTTAGACTAATTTCTGATATCAGAAAATAATCGAAAATGCTTTGAACGAGGAGAAACGCAGATGTTAAAATGTTTTAACTAAACGCAGAAGCATAGAATTGTGAACAATAGAGAACAACACCTCACCTGATAAATTTTAACAAGAAAATTGCTCCAATTTCCTCGTTTAGTACTGTGGACTATATATCTACCATATTCTATATAGCATGGTATATTGTTTTGTACCTATTGTCAAGAAGACCTAGAATACCAGGAGGCGAAACTGATCGAGCATACAGACAAAATATAAGCTTTACAGGGTGAGGCCAGCTGGCGTTTAATCTCCACTTTTCCTAACTAGCATGACTCATACGATACAGTTGTGTGTCCGCCTACCTGGATTTGTTCTAACACCTGCAGCTGCCAACCGATCAATATTAATAAGGTTTTTTATTGGCTAGTGGGTATTATAAGCTTCTCGCACTAGCTAGTAATTACTCAGTCATTTATTTACAAAAATAACGGATATAAGTACTGTTTTGTTGTCTCATCTCCAATTGTGCAGTGGTAATTTAACTAGTAGTGTTGATCATCCTCTGCGCCTTGATGAAAAGCTCTATCTTTTGTTTGACTCTACACACAACCAAGAAAACATTTTCAACAATTACTGGATTTCTCGCAAAATGTTTCGTCTTCCCGCATCTGAATCTATATGGACTGCTAATTTCAACGATATTATTTAGCTTTATGCTAAGGAAGAAGCAAAACCACTTCGCATCGCTCACAAACTTAATAAGACAGCATTATCACCTGTGAATGTACAAAAATCATTGGTTAAGCATAGCTTGGCAGTTTTTCATGAATCAACGCAATCACTGGGCTTCATCATCACGATTTTTTGAATATCTCAAAATTCGTGGAATATATCTCGCATCTATGGAAGGCCGTTAGTGTTCGTACACCAAGAAAAATCGGAAAATTATATAAATATTGTGATCCAATTCAATATGAGAATGACTAAAAGATCGAATATCTTCGAGAAGCAGAAAAGTGTTTTCGTTCTTGAAAAGAGCAATATTTGACTCGGTGCCTGACTTCTCAAACTTCAACAGCCAGTGTCCAAAAGTTTGAAGGACATGCCGATCTAGCTTCGGAATTGATAGTAAATTACGGACTAAAATACTTTTTACTGAGAAAATGCAGCTCATATCCTATTGAGGGACGCTTTAATTGGTATCGGCAACTGGGAGGAGCCAATTTCTTCATCTCTGGCAAACAACTTTTGGAAGGAGAGAAACAAAATTCGCATGTTGAACCTTCTCAAGTCCGACATTAAATCAGCTCGACTTTTGAAAATCGATGAGACAACGGATTAAGAAACAACTTTGAACGAAGAATTCATTTTGAACGACATGACAACAGTGGACAGCTTGAACAGTGATCACCAGTCAGTGGTTTTTTCGTTGCTGGTTACAATGACAGGAGCATCAGCAGAAAGCGTCGGACGTGTGAATCCTAAAAAAATTACTAATGGAGGACAATGTAGTGGAAATGGAAAACATTTCGTATAATGCTTCGAAACTTCTTTTTTCTGTTGATCAGGGAGATTTGTGTGTTCCCAGCACTTACTGTTTTACAGTATGTTGTCTTGCCTATTTATACTTTTTACAATTTCAGAATTCGTGTATGTCCAAAACACTTTCTAAATGTTTAAATCCACAATCTGCGTTTGTTTCATGTATTCTTTCTAAACTGAAGACCAATGCACTAACTGAATACTTATTGCATGTTTCTTGTCATCAAGGAAACTGTGTTTTGCAATATATTTTACGATCAATTTTTAATTGTTTTTCAAAGAATTTGAAACGTCAATTGAATGCTTCGCGAACATGCCAGTACCCCAGTCTGTTTATCGCAAACTTCGAAAGTTACAGTCTTTTTCAAAAGCTTAGCCTTTCTTTCATCATTAGTTGTTAATTTTTCAAAAATAACTTCCCTAAATCAATATAAAATTTGAAATTTGAATATTTTGAATACGATTGTAAATCATTGCTCGCTGTAATTCCCTATCATTTTTTGCAATTAATCCATAAAATGGCAAAGTTTGCTATAAAATAACAAGTTCTGACGACATAGAACGATTAATTAGGGCACACAATAATGGTCAAGACTTTCTTCAATTGCAAATTGAATGGACATCAACCGATCTACAGCATACAGAATTTTGTGTACTGGTATGCTAAACACGCCAATAAAAAGAGGACCCAGAAGTGTGAAAATCGTTTAAATTTTTATTCCGAATTACTATCGGAGAATATCCTCGGTGAAAGAAATCAACGAGCGTTTCCGCGATCACTTCTCAAATAAACCACAGATTGGTCTGACTTCTTTAAAAAATATCTCGGATGATCTTTTTTACACTCTGAAAAAAGTCATTGATGTGCCGGCCGATCGCAACACCAATCGCGTGCGACAAGAACGTAATATTTATTCTAACTAGTTCATTACTGAAGGCGTTCATCAGTAGCTAATTTTCGTCGATGAAATGGGTTGCAATTTGTGGACACTTAGATCTTATGACGATCTACACGTGGTCAAGCTGCCTACCGCATTATAAACGGCCAACGAGGGAAGAACCAAAAAACGTGCATGGCGATTTCCCGCAACGAGAGATTAGTCCTTTTTGAATTGATGGATGGTCCAATAACAACTCAATCGTTTTCCTCTTTTTTGCTCAACATGTCTCAATGGGTGAATGACAAGCTACAATAGTGTTGGATAATGATCGTCCTCATCACGGAGATGTGGAGGTACCAGAGAACCTGATCCTTAATTCTTGCCACCTTATTCTCCATTTTTAAATCCCACAGAAAACTGTTTTTCTGTGCTCAAAGGAAAAATAAAAGCAGACTATCTCTCCAGAAAGTTAACGACATTGCTTTGGCGAGAGATGAAGGTATCGCATTACACGGCTTTCGACAGAGGAAACTCCGCCAAGTACTTCTAGACAGCATGGATTGCATCACTCCAGAAATCAGCAACAATCAATACAACCACGTATTTCAATTCATCCCGAAATGCACAGCATTGAAAGAAAATATATTATTTTAATCGTTTTGTTCAAGAATATATTTATTGAATAAGTCAATTACCTTGTTTATTTTTAACCCATCTATACAATCTAGATTGTGTTGTTATGTTTTTTATGTAATTTTTTCATGTAACCTTGAAATATGCGATTAATACAAAAATTTTCTATTACTTAATTTTCTTTAATTTAGTTCTTGATATTTAGACGAAAAGTAATAAAAATTGATATAGACATCATTTTTCATAATGTACGTATGTACAGCAGTCGTTTTAACTTTATTCAAATATTCGATTTGTAAGCAAGTTTTACATTAATTGATGTTTTGATTTTGTTAAATTTAGCTATTGTGACTTACAATAAAATTAATAAGGCAAATTAGGTAAATTGTCAGGTCTTCTCATTATGATATGTGATATTCTCATTCTGTTCTGTGATGTCTAATTTAGAGATGTGAATACAGATAAACAAAATAGATACCTACATACACCGCGTCAAATTCTGACTTGTGATATTCTCATTCAGATTTACAATTTAACCACCGCGTCCCGCATTCAGAAGCGTGATTGCAAACTTACTGGTTATTTTGATTTTAAAATTTTGGAAGGCGTTTCATTTGGAAGTATGATTGTATCAGATTGAATTTCGATTGTCCCATTCGGATATATCCTAATTCACATATGACACGCATGACATGCTTTGCAATAACAATGACACAAAATATATTCAAAGTGGGAAAATAAGTGCCTACAAAATCTCTTAATACTCAAAACATACTAGTTGATTATTTTCTAAAATCACGCAATGTGCAGCCAACTGTGAGTCATCTCGGACGTTAATTAAGGTTACCTACCTTGGAATTATGTATTCTTAAAAGGGGTGTATTTAAGAAGATTGTTGCATTCAACAATCACTACTATCAATTTCTTAATCTTCATTACCTGACATTTGACTATTTATGAGTACGAAGACATATATATATAGAACAACTAGTAGATATAACATAGAAAAAATACAAAAATACAAACAAAATTATACTAAAGAAGTCCATGATATACATATAACTTACAAATAAGAACATTCAAAACGAAAATAGTAAAAAATCTCCTATAATATAGTAGTAGATTGGAATAAATTAACAAATAACATAAATGGGTTCAACTCATTAAAATTATTTATCAAAATGTATGCCAACCTACTTCTTTCAGAAAACGAAATATATAAAACAATTAGTATTATTGAATTTCTTCCCTATAATTGTCAAATATAAAAAAAACAATCATCAAATAGGTCACTTCTTTTGCAGCAATTCTTCCTAAACAAACATTGATGAATATACATAGATATTACACATATAGTAGTAGTACAAATACATAATTTTTAAAGCAGTTACCAATAGTGTACAATATAACAGAGCAGGTATAAGTAATGTATTATGTGTAAGTATTAGTTGCAAATGATATGTACATTCATACATACATATGGCAAATTATTAAATAGGATATACATAGATTAACATGTATACTATATCTACTCAGTATACGGTATGTACCAATTACATGTCTTATGTACCTATACATATATGTATGTGTATAATTGATACCAGAAATAAATAATAGTAATTATTATTATATGGGAAGGCAGAATTTAGTAGACATTTTCATTGGCAATTTATTTATATTAAATACGCTTAGTTTCACAGTAAATATATATGCCTATTATTTCATTATAATCATTTTTAGGAAAGTTTATGGCTGATCAGGCCCCAAAATATTTCATCGGTACAGGCCTGTCCACCACCCGTCTCCCCCTCCCCCCCCCATCGCTGCTAGACATAACATTTCCAAAGGACATATAACATCTCTCATGCGCGTCTATTCTCTCCACCCACCATCTGAGGCATAATTGACCCCTCCGATTTACTTACGGTTTTTTTATAGATTTTCCGAATAACATATAACATTTCCGATTTTTGAGTTTCATAGAGGGAGGGGCTAGCCGCTATCCTATCCACCCCCTAAATCCATCTATGACTAAGCATATGTCGCTAAAAGTAAGAACTTATAATATGGCAAGTAAAATATGTATGAGTCGCAAAGCGGGTGGTGATTCTTTCTGTTTCACCAGATAGAGTATATACATAACTTATCAAGCGAAAATATATTTAATTGTTAAAGTCGGTTGGCATTACTGAGTGGGTACCTTATAGGGTGCATAACTATGTATGTTATAGTCTGACTGAATTAGTAATAGAGATAAGTGATTAATTATATAATTTGCGTTAAAAATTATACATTGGGAATGTATAATCTATAATAACCTATCTCCAACATTATTATAAAATACAACAAAATTTGCAAGATAATAATGTCTACAATAACTCAGTAATTGCCATGATCCTATATATTTTCCAGTTTCAACTATATAGATAATAAACAAGACTGTACCGATGAGTACCGATCAACAACGATGAGTGAACAACTGCAATATACAAAAGAGAGAAAAGAGGTTGCATGAAATGTATATATATGGATCAACATAATAATGGCATATAATGAATCAACATAATTTTGTTTTTCTTTTTTTACAGGCAAGGGCTGTACCTCTGGCAGGCTACCAGGTCTTTGTGGAACGTCCACAGAAGGTGTTACAGCAGGCGTTGATGATAGAAGAGTGGCAGTGACAATGTGTTGGTCTTTGTCTGGAACAGTGGTGGCGGCGTGAGGTGGCAAAGGGTACACCATCACTGAAGGTGTGGGAGAGTGTACCATTGCCTGAGACTTGGAGGTGTAAATATTGGGTGAGTTCTTTAAGGTAGTGTATGGCTCAAAACGTCACAGAAACTTCGGGTTGCGTAGGGTGACCCTGCCGAAACCGTCCACTTTAATGATGTATTCATCAATTTGGTGTACCTCTATCACGATGCCGGTGCGATCCCACTTGCGATATTCTGTGCCTGTTTGGTTCTGTATCCGGACGTGGTCGTCAATGCGCAATGGTGGTAGTCGCCATGTGTGTGCTGAGAAGGTTTCCAGTGCACGTGCATGGCGAAGTCGCAGGGCCAGTTCCCGGTGGTCACGTGTGTCCATCCAGTTATCGGATGGATAGCTTGGGTAACCATCCATCCTTGTATCGACCAGGGAGAATAGGGATGAGGTCCTTAATGTTTCTTTAGAAGATAATCATAGCAGGTGATAACTTTGTGTCTTGGTCCGATGTATTACGGTACTGCTAAACAGCACGTTGGAATTTGTCAGTGTCCAGTTCAAAGTTATGTCCGGTGTTGGCGACGATCATGCGCTTGGAAGTTTTCACTGCTAGTCCAGCACGACAGTTGCTGTGTGGAAAGACAGTAGGTGAGACGCTGTGAGTGAAGCTCCAGCGAAGAAAGAACTCCTTGGTGTCGTATGCAGAAAATTCGGGCCCACCATCAGAAGATAACTCGTCGGGAATACCAAATGTAGCAAAATTTGATTGAAGAAACGTAATAAGGCCTTGTTCCCCCCGGAGGTCTGCTGGATTATGGGCCAGTTGGAATAGCAATCGACGGTTACCAGGTAAGATTTTCCTTTGTAATGGAAACAGTCAGAGCAGATATGCTGAAATGGATATGCTGGCTCTAGCAGCGAAGTAGGTGGAGCGTTGGTTTGCGATGGTGCCATCCGGTTGCAATGGGAGCAATGATTGCGTAATGCGTCAATTTGAGGAATGATCCCTGGCCAAAAAATGGAGCTGCTGGCACGAACTGTCATGGCTGTGACTCCTTAATGGGTCGTATGGAGGTTCTCCAGGACTAGATCTTTTTTTCGGTGGAATGACAATCCTGCTCTTGTAGATCGCTATACCATCAATCGAGGAGAGGTGTTCGTGAAAAGGATAATACTCCATGATAGATGCGGAAAATCTTTGCGATGTTCAGGCAAGCCCTCCTCAATTGCGTTTAGCAATGCTAGCATTTGTGGGTCACTCGCGCATTCCTCATGGATGGCGTCCAGGTAACTGATTGTATGTAGTCGAGTGTGCGGTAACAGCCATTGAAATTGCAGCATCCGTATCGATGTCACTATCATTTGTCCGCAAGTGCAGCAAGGAAAGTTCGCGTGTGAGGGGCGTGGCCTCGTCCGAGAAGTGAGATATGTCATCCTCTAAGCAGAGTCTCTCAGAAGGTGGTGGTCCAAGTGTGTGCCGAGATATAGCATCAGGTGCATAATGTCGTTTCCCAGGGATGTGCATCATCCTGAAGCGATATTGCAACGTCTTTTCCTTTAGATTGGCAAGTCGTGGGTTGTGGATGACCTTCAGCCGTCGGTCGCCAAAGAGTTTAACTAAAGGCTTGTGATCCACAGCGACAATGAGATCCTTGCAGCCCAAGACAAAATGTCGAGCTTTAGCTAGGCTGTCTGCAACGGCCAGGGCCTCGCCTTTTACGGGAGCATAGCGGGATTCAGCAGTATGAGTGAAGCGGCTGACAGCGAGTGTAGTTTTCCAGCCATCAGGGCAACAGTAGGGGATAATAGTGGTACATGAGCAGTGTTTCTGGAGGAGCCAGAAGCCGATTTTATCTATTGACCAGTCAGCTGCAAGACATGTTGGTCTTTCCTTGTCAAAGATTCTGACACCATTGATGACTTCCGAGATAATGAAGGTTTTAGATTCATCGAACAGGGACTGAAGTGTGCCATCCCAGTAGAATGGCTGTAATGGCTTAAGCAGGTCACGAAACGGCTGCATGCGTGCAGTCATGCTGAAGTAATAAGCAACCTGGTTGACCAGACCAAACCATGAACGAATATCAGGGATGTTGTGAGGAGTTGTGAAAGTTTTGTATTGCTTGAAGGTACTTTGGACATGGCTTCACGCTATCGGGAGTGATCATGAAGCCGGCAAATTCGGCTGTGTCTTTAGCGAAGTGAAATTTTTTTGGATTGCGTCTACAAAAGTCAAGTCATCGGCATGCTTGAAAAAAGCTTTCCTCAATTGTGTCACTCCACAGGATGATGTCATCGATGCACTGAGATTTGTTTACAAAGTCAGACGCGATCTCATCAAATCGTCGGGAGTACCCATCGCCTGAGGCAATATATCTCTGAGGAGTGGTGCAATAGCGATAGCGGCCCCATGGAGTGATAAAAGTTGTCAGATAGCGGTCACTTTTTCTGATAGGGACGCCATGGCAACCATTCCATGCATCAGTTATTGTCTTTTTAGTGTTATGCGGCACAACGGTAGCTTGATGGAAAGGTGACTGGGTGTGATGTGTTTCATGTAAGCAGTGGACATTCAGTGTTTGAAAGTCAACAGTCTGCCCTTCCATCCTTCTTAGCGCAAACAACCATCCGGTTGCACAATGTGACGGGTTTTCCAATTGGCACAGGTTCCAGAACGCTCAATTGGACGTCACGATCAATGTCTGCTTTGACTTTGGTCTGCCAGTATAGGGGCACGGGCATGAGGTCCCTGTCATTCGTCCCAAGCTCGTGGAAAATGTTGAGGCCTAGAATAGGCAACTCTGGCACCCGGTGTCGGCTATGGCTTGGATTGTGGATGATTTTGGCCAAGAAGACAAAGGCAAGTTAAACTGATAGTTATCATCCTTGTGGATCCTGTCGATGATTGAAATAAGCGTCTGTGGTTGAGACCTTTGCTTGGTCCAGTCAGAGAGAAGATCGAAGGTGTGGTGATCAAGGTGAAAAGGATGGAAAGCACATGTAGGCTTGTAAGATGTGGCGGAGCAGATGAGATCATGGATGTCCTGTGCGCCCATCGTGCACTCGCTTGGTGGTTACTTGGTCGCTTTTTGCCATCCCCACAGACTGAGGTAAAGTGTCCGCGGATCGAACATTTACTGCACTTTTTGCCAAACGCATCACAGTGCTGCCGTCGCTGATCCATGGTTGGGCTCTTGCCATGGCCATTCAGGCCACAGAAGCTACAGGTTCGCGTATCGGCAGCAGGCGGTGTCTTCTTACCTTTCTGATATTGGCTGATGTCATGAGCACCCACGTAATCAATGAGGGCATTCGGAGAGCGTTTGCCAGCTTCCTTGGCATCAACGAAGGTAAGAACTTGATCCAAGGACATATTTTGGTATTCATGGCCGAGGATGTCCTGTTTAATGTCAGAACCAACCAGGCCCCGACAGAGGATATCCCGGACCATGTCTGTGGTGAAATTGACATCTGTCGGAGGGTTGCAGGAGCACCTAACAGTGAATTTGCAGATTTCGGCCTGGCCAGCGAGACGGGCTGCATAAGTGCGTATTGGTTCGTCGCGGTTTTTCTCATCTTGTGTAAGTTGACACGACTCACCATTGTGTTCTCTTGTGTGTACTGCGAACGGTAAGGGAGCGAATAGCTTGGAGGAGCAGCCGCCTCATCTAGATCTTCGAGAGGGATATTGCTGCGGTGAAGGTCACGTCGAAGGTGCTCGTCACAGCATTCCAGGAGCTGCTTACAGACATCGGTGCCAGTGATCTGAGTCTCTGTCTTGTAGCCAGTCCATCGTCTAGTGAAGTATTGCCAGTCCTCGCTTGTTCCGCCAGTCCGGACCATGGGTCGGCTGACCTTGTCTACTTTGGCGGTGAAACTGCGGAGTGTGTTATTGCGTGGACAGAGAGTTGGGTGGCAGCAACAGTATTGTCTTGACTTTCGGTTATGTAGACACAGTTTGGGAATGGGCATGTAGCTGCAGGCATCGTTGAATAGCGTGATTGATCAGTTGTGTTCGTTCATAAACAAGACTGTATCGATTGTTATAAGGGAGTATATTCAACCACGATATGAACGAACAACTGCAATAGACAAAAGAGAGTGAAGAGGTTACAGGAAATGTGTATGTATGGATTAACACAATAATGGCATATCATAAATCAACATAATATTGTTTACGTCTCACTTCCTACTAATTCTACTACGTCTGATTGGACATACTTTCGGGACGCTTCCGCGACTTCCTTGTTCTCTCTGAGACGGATCAGGTGTCCCAAGCCAAGAAAAAGGCTATAAGCTTTTTATGACGGCATCGTTAGAGAGGGTACAGACATACTCAAAGGTCTCATTCAATGTATATAATGGACATAACAATTGAATCGAATTTATGGAACTTCAACTATACTTTATTGCTATATTGCTATATAATATTATTTGTTGCCACAATTTTCATTAAAATATGGCAATGAAGTTATTAAACTACTTTAATAAATTTTAAAATTCACAATATATTGTAAAACAGAAATTTCTGGGATGAATACAAATTTCTGTCTAGTCTTAAAATGCCCACAAAAATGGCCCAAAATGCACTGAGGTCGTTATAAATAAGGAAAATAACTAGGACACAATGCCCAAGGACTAAAAAATTTATGGATATATTACGTATCATTTCATTAAATGATTTTCATTTAAATTAAAATGAAATTTATTTTATGTGGAATGCTTTCATTATCTCACTTTTTTAGATTTCAAAAATTCTCAAGTAATGCTTTTGGGAATTTGTTTCGGTTATTCATGTGCACTCGTGAACAATAAAAAGTAATTGTTTTAATAATGCGAATTTTGGAAATAATTCACACTTTCGTCGCCATTTTTAGTAGGTGATCGCCATGTTTGGGATTTTTTTCAAAAATTTTTTATTTGAAAAATTGGATTTTCTATAATTTGTTTTTCTGCATATTGTGAAAGAGACACGATATTAAAATTGTAATTTATTAATTATTTGACTTTTTTTAAACTTTTGTATGTTGACTATGTCAATGACATTTAAATATTGAGCTTGTTAACTGAGTTGAGAATATAGAAATCGAAAATATATTGTTTTTCAATTATTTTAAAGTTGAGTTATTGCATTTAGTTTTGCATATAACTGTATTTTTTTCCCCAACATTATTAATTGAAATGTGGCATACATTTTCATTTTTAGTTAATTTAGCAGAACTTTGATGTCATTGAAAAAGGTGCTATATCTCAATTTGATTCTGTATCATTAAAAATAACTTATTTTAAGTAGTCTACATTTTTTTCTCATTTCTCAAAAATGTGGAATAACTAATATGTTTGTAATGGATTACAATTGTAACTTATATATATGTTTAACTATTTAACTATTTATAAATATCAGCTAAATCAAATGACTACTCAAATTTGGAATAAAACGTTATATCTATTACTCGATAATCTCAAGTAATAATTTTTTTTACTATTACTCAAAAATATTCCACCGAAAAAA
>JAYRBW010030060.1:0-12205 GCA_036023295.1 Invenusta paracnida
AAGATCTAATTGTGTAATAAAGTTAATTTATTTGTAACATTTTAATGAGAGAAAATCATATTTTACAATATGTCTTCAATTTTCATATATTTATTTATGGTATGTAAAAGTTTTTAGTGAATAAGAGAACAATACAAATATATTATTTAAATGACATATTTTAAAGAAAAAATTGTGTGACAGTAATATCAGGATGGTTTCAATGTATGGATGATGACCATCCTGCATTCTATGAAAATTGTACGCTGGATATATATCAAGGTTAATTTTAACTAGATTTAACTAGTAATGGATAGGGTTGAAAGCTAAATGTACTCCAGATATATCCTAGTTAAGTTACATCAAATGCAGCCTAGGACGATGATATTATGAAGTGAAGAAGTCGATATAATAAAATTACATAAATTAAATGTATATATATATTTATATTATAAAATAGTAATCTAAATTAAACAAATTATTACGATTGGGGAGAACATTTTCATTTGTATTTGAGACTCTTACATATTTTAAAAAGAATATAAAAATAACATAATACACATTTGTACTCAAAATTGTCCACCCTTTCTCACCTTATTGCTATTTTAGTATGACATTTAAGTATGTTCTATTAAATATCTCCAGTTTTCAATAAAAGCTTTCATTAATATGTAATAATATTCATTATTTATTTCTATAAATATCAGAATTTTTCAAACAATCTTATTAAACAAACTATTGGTATAAACATACTGAGCTCTTTTAGCATATAGATCTGAGTGTTTCATTTCACCATTAGCAGAAAGACAAAGTATTACCAGTTTCTAGCTATTCAGCTCTTATTGGGTATACCCTAGTCTCCCTGTTGATAGCCAGATTGCAAGTAGTACTTATTAAAACACTAAACAAATCATTAAAAAAAGCAATTTGCATAGTAACATTAGAGGTAGTAATTCGGGGATGATCCACTAGCAAATGAAAAAGTAAAAGCAAATAGCATTTACTCTTTAAAAGGCTCCATATTATTGATGAAATGATAAATCTACTTTTTGTATTGTATTGTCCCCATCAAATTAAAGTTAATGCTTCTTCATTTTGTTTGTGTGAATTTTGTTATTATCAATACATTTTTTTAAAAAGCTAAAACAAAATACACGTACTTTTATAATTAGTCAATAATGTACCAATGTTATTCATATTATGTAACCAAGAAATATTGTAATTCTGTAAACATTGAGTTTTGCTTCAATTCTGTTTATCACTTCTTTTTAGACAAAGAAAATTAATGTATCTGAAGATCAACTTCGTGCACTTGTTGCTTGCCATACGTCTAAACCTGAAATGGCTTCTATCTTGGGAATAAGTGTTTCTACTGTGAAACGATGATTGAAAGAGCTGGGCATAAAGGTAATATTTTTACAACAATGTTTAGTGTGTCAATATTTAATAACTATAACTAACAGTGGCTGATTTAAAAAAATTTAAACACGAAACCGTATCGGTTTATATAATAATTTTGGGGCTATAATAAAAGTAAGGTCATATAAAAAAATTTACTTGGCAAACTTTTAAAAAAGGAAAACAATTTCTGGAACAACATATTTGAATATATTTTATTAACTAACGTTTACAACGTCCCATATTTTGCATAGGAATATTTAACATTTTTGTAACTAGTCCCCATTATATTTCAATTGTTTAACGTCAAACATGCTATGTGTAAAGTATCTATATTTTATCAATTTTCAGTATTACAATTTATTGGAGAAGATTAAATTTGTTCTCATCAGCAGCAAATTGATTCTGTTATCTTTAGATATACCTATTATTATTATGCAAAAATGGCAAAAAAGTGTATTAGCTCACACTATTAAATGATTTAAGTTAGAGTAAAATGTGTTAGCTCCTTTAAAAGTATTATTTGACTTGAGCTCCCAAAGGTTTTTTGCTATAGTACAATTTTTAAATATATTTATTATTATTTATTTTATATTTTCAATTATAAAGGTATCAAACTAGTATTTATTTAGATTATATCTATATATAGCATATATCGTATGATCATGGTAGAACTAAACATTTAGTTGTGACAATAAAAAACGTAGTTAGCTCAAGTGAAATATAACTTTTTAAAAAGCGTATTACGCTTATTTAAATTATTTTGTGGTGTGAGCTAACACACTTTTTCCATTTTTCGCTAATAATAATATCACTGTTTTGTTGAATATCAGAAATAATTGTCAGTCTTCACCATCCCGTAAGAACAGTCAGTTTGTGAAATTAATCCTAACACGTACGAAATGATAAAATTAATCCGCTTTTAAGACTCCTCATTATAAATTGTATAATACTATTAGGATCGAGTTCATTTATATACATTTGGATTTTTTTTGCTCAAATAGAGTTATAAAACAGTGGTTTTTTGCAAAATTCAAGTCCCTATCAGCGGTTGCCTGACAAAATTATCAGTATTCTCATCTTCAGAACATTTCCAATATATGTTTGAAAATTTCATAAAAACCGATTAAAGTTTAGGGTTATTATGTCTCAACTAAAAGAAGAATACGACGAGCAATAATAATAAGGAGAAAACTAATTACGAAAAAAGTAGATTTTGTAATAAGTAGGTTGTATAATAGTTATGAGCATTAAATTTTTCATTCTAATTTACTTTTTGGCAATGCTACACGATAGAGGTTGCATTATTTCAAAGTATCAAATAGTTTTTTAAATTGTGGCTGTTGCAAAAATGCCTAATCTTGTGGTTTCCAATATACGTAATGTAGGTTGCTTGCATGAGCTAACAACCTACTACCATAGGTTTAGATACTTCTGCATCATATTGCTTATTGTGTTTTAGTGATGCGTATTTACATTAAATCATTTTCAGTTAAATCATATACAAATCTATCTGATGCTGATCTGAAAACAGCAGTTACGGTTATAAATACCAACTTCCCCAATTCGGGTTATCGAGAAGTTACAAGTATGCTTCACTAAGGAGCCTGTGGTCAACCTGCGGTTCGTATTCAACGCAAAAGAGTTGCTGATACGCTACGTTTTATTGACCCATCTGGAACTTTACAACGACACACGCAAGCAATTAAACGACGTGTTTATCGCGTAGCTGGACCAAATTCATTATGGCATATCGATACCCATCATAAATTGATAAGGTATGTTTTGTTTCCAAAATGAAATATATATATTTTTTTAATTAATCGTCATAAATAATTATTTAATGTCGATTTTTCGTCTCATTTATAAAATTGATAATTTTTAAAAATGATTTATTATCATCGTTTACATCAATCACATCACATTAATGTTTTACCGATGAAATCTGTTTTATGTGCAAATGAAAAGTAAGTTTTCTTCTCTCCAAAAATTATACATTATTATTACTATTTAATACTACATGCTACTTAATTTATTATAAGTATTACAATATATAGTTCCTTCATAAAAGATGGTGTGTAATTAGTAATGTATCATAAAAAGTTGTCATTGATTCAATTATTATAGATAGTACGTATATCGAAAAATGAAAGTAACGAAAATGAATGGAATGCTTCCTTTGATAAGATTAAAATGAGTATTCGTTTAAAAGTTTTCCTCTCTCGGGATACTAGTTACAAATAATAGGTTTAACTAGTACGAGCATCATTATAAAGGAGTGTCAATTCGGTAGCCTATACATTTCATATGGAATGAGTAATATTGAACAAATAAATATATACCTCGCCGAAATGACCCTTTTTTATTGCTATGTTAAAAAGCCGGGTTTAGTCATAGTCAATAATTTGGTAATATATAATATATATATAATATGTAACTATTTATTTAAACAGTAGCAACTAAGCAATTAAAATATTTATTTATATTTAAACAAATTGAAAAAAAGGTCACTAAATTACAGTTAATGATAATTCCTTACATTTTTTATTATCAAATCTCTGATTGCGTATATATACTCGTATTCTATATGAAGATAATGTTTAGTTTATAATACTAGGCTTGATTATTCATATACATATGTACACCCTTCGTAAGGGCGTTTGCGAGGAGGTCATTTGGTACTTGACTGTAAACTTTCACGACTACTGTTCATATTTTCCGTTGTGTGTTGTATAAATTATTGCTTATGTTTCAGAAAATTTAAGATTTTTCTATAAAACACTTCTTTATTACTAATTATATTTCATTTATTTCCAGTATTATATGTGGTACATTATATTTGGAACCTGAATAATTTAACCTTTTCAAGGGATATTTTTGCAAAAATAAAAGTGACTGTATACTTATTGTGTTTATAAATCTCTCTGTACTCAATTATTTTTAAGGTGCTTCATTTTATTTTATGCGAAAAAAGGTAGTTTTTCAGTAATAACTAAACAATATAGAGAAAAAAAATAAAAAACAAGTTATGGTCACTTGTAATGATCAAAAGTAAATAGCTGCAATGAGTTTAAAACTTTTATTGATTACAAAAAAACCCAGCTTTCGCCTTTCAACAAAAAGCACATTCATGGGCTTACCAAACAATCACACAACTAGCACAGTTATTTAATTAAAAGTGAAACATAGAAATTATCGATCCATAGATACAGCTAAATCGAGTTGTTTGGTAAAGTTTTTACTATTTCCGTTTTCTTCTTTCATCCTTTATCAGTAAAAGTCTTTGGTCTAATTTTTGTAATTTTGATAATATAGTTAATTTATCTAACTATTCTCTTTCTCTTCATGAAAAAGGACTCTTAAGTTTAAGGTTGAATTTTGCTCATCCAACTGACCAAATAACTTTTCCTAATTTTATTGATGATATATATGTTAAAATTTGAATCATATAGCATGAACCATAATTTTGTTAATTGTCAACTGAACTCACTCTGTTTTCAACAATCTTTGTATGAAAATAAAGTAATAAACGAAAAGCCTATATTCCTATGTTACTGTAAAATATATTCATTTACAGCAACATAGCTTTTCGTTTTTAATTTTATTTTTTATTCAAAGATGTTGGAAAGGAAGAACCACCGTATGTCTCGACGCTCTCTTCCTAAACGTTACCAACTTGCTTTAAATTCTCTCCGTTCAAACAAATTAATTCATGTAAGTGTTGCAGATTAAGGAGGTAAAATTGTTATCCAAGATCGTTCTGCTTATGTTTCCAAAATGGAATCTTCACTTAGCTGTCCCAATACGTATCGCAAAGTCAATGTAAATCCTCTATGCAAAATACAGTCGTCTTTTAATTCGTGTTTAAAAGCTCTCAGTAATAAATATCCTGAATTTAAGGATGTTATTTTGTCTTTCCGTTTTTTTAACTGATCTTCCTTATGCATATGGTCTTCCAAAAATTCGTAAGCCTAATGTTCCCCTTCGTCCTATTACTTCTTGTCGTACGTCGTCTGTTTTTAAATTGTCTAAATTTCTTGCTTCCAAATTATCTCCCGTCATAGGTAAGTTTTCCTATTCGCATGTTAAACATTCTTTAGACCTCCTATAAAAATAAAGTAGATTTAATTCTGAAAAAGGTTAATTTAATTCTTTTGATGCTGTTAAAATTTTTACAACATTTACTCTTAAGCCAACTCTTCATTTTTTACGTCGTAAATTATGTAATCTCAATATTCAATTTCCTGTTTCCATACATTGTTAAATCTCGTCTCGTTGGTTTCCAAAAATAGCTTTTTCAACATTATTGCTATTTTTTATGATCACATTTTCGGTTTCTCTATGGGTAATCCCTTTTCTCCAGTTTTAGCCAATATCCACCTGGAGTATATCTAGTTTCATAGGCTCCCTCGTTTTGATGGAGTTAAGCCTCATCTTAAGCTTCATTATGTAGACGATGTCTTAGCTTTTGCCAATAATTCTTTTCGTCAATGATTTATTGAATTTGGTTAATTCGCTGCACCCGTGTCTAAAATTTACTTTTGAATGGGAATCTGATAATAGTATTCATTTTTTTGGTTTTTATTAATAAATTTGGTTTTTATCTTATTTTTAAAATTTACCGCTAAATTAATAGTAATTTGTATCTTCATTATTTATCTTTTCATAGCCCTAAAATTAAATGTAGTTGAAAATATTTTTCTCCGCGCGCTCAAAATGTGTAGTCCTCAGTTTGTCGATTATGAAATTAAATTTATTCCCTCTATTTAAAAAAAATATGGTATCCTAATTTTATCCACATTGAAGTCTTGTTACGTGCTCGCTAATATTTTGTATAATCCACGTCGTAATGAAATCGATTTTTCTTCTAAGAACAGTTTATCCGTTCCTTTTCTTAATTATTTCAGTATTCCTTTCAATAAACAATTAATTCTGTCTTTTAATTCTAAACTGGTTTTTAATTACTCTATCACTCTTAAATGTAAACTGTCTTCTTATTCTATTACTTCAAATTGGAATACTGGTGGTATCTATAAAATTAATTGTCTAAACTATAATTCTTTGTACATTTGAGAAACTGGTAGAGATTTAGCCGTGAGAATAAAAGACCACAAGACAAATGTTTTAAATTTAAAACCCGATAATGGCCTTTTGAACCATTCCCTTGAAACTGGCCTTTCTCCTAATTAAAAAAATGCTTCTCTCATCTTTAAATGTAACTCTACCAAATCTAGATTTAGAAAAATATTCCTGTCAATAAGCGCAATGTTTTTAATCTTAACAACGGCTTCTATCCTCTGAATTGTTATATAAGTAAACTTCTTCTCAATTCTATAACATAACCTATGTCGTTTCCTTCCTTTTTCCCTCTTTGTTCACTCGTTACGTTATATATTCTTCTGTAAATTGATGTATTGTACTCTGTTGGCTCTTGCCGGTTTTTTATTGATTTTATCCGGTGTAATTGTTATCTCATGGTTATCTGTTATTATATTGTGTTGTCTATTTAGTAAAGTGTAATGGTTTTTTATGTGTATTGCTCTGTGATTGGCTGATGTAATTTATATGCTTCACTTTTAATTAAATAACTGCTAGTTGTGTGATTCTTTGGTTAGCCCATGATTATGCCTTTTTTGTTGAAAGGTAAAAGCTCGGGGTTTTTTGTTATCAATAAAAGTTTTAATTCATTGTGGCTTTTTGCATGAGTGGGTTTAGTATCAGTTTATCTATATAAACCTGTCTTACTTTTCGAGTTATATTTAGAAAGGTAGTAGAATGGAAAGCAATTAAACCATATATATGTTATGTTTTTTAATAATATTGTGTAACTTTTTGTTTTCGTTTAACCAGATGGAATATTGTCATTATCGGTGGAATTGATGGATTTTCACGTTTAGTACCGTACTTAATTGCATCGCCAGACAACAAGGCTACATCATCTTTGAAGGCATTTTTATGTGGCATCAACTCTTTTGGTATACCAAGCCAGTGCAGAGGGGATGGTGGGGGTGAAAACGTGTTGATTAAATGGCTTTTGCAGACAATTTTTACCGATGCAAATGTTTTTATCACAGGTTCTTCGGTTCACAACCAGCGGATCGAACGCTTATGGCGCAATGTGTTCAATAAAGTCATTCACTCCTTTTACACAATATTTTGGGCTCTGGAGACTTGTCAACGCCTTGACGTTTCTAACGATGCTCATATATTTGCTCTCCATTATGTGTTTATTCCGGCTATACAAGAAAGACTTTTGGATTGGTGCAACGCGCACAACAACCATTGTGTTCGTACGGAGCGCAATCGCACTCCTAGGCAAATGTGGCTTGCTGGAATCATGGGATCCACTGAGGAATTACAAGCGGCAGGTTTAGCCATGAGTTTAGAGGTGACAACAGCTCTGTCAGATTTTTGGAACGAGACAATGAGATATTTGGTAGCATCAACCGGTCCTGATGAGGAATCTGATGTTCACGTACATACGCGACCTTTGCAGTATGAGCCAGCCGAAAAAGTATTCGCGCAGCTGTCCGAATTGGTTACTCCTTCCAGTTATTCTACGGATCATGATCTCATGTTGTTTTATAATACAGTGCGTGGAATAGTGAGTCATTAGAAATCGTTTTAGAAATTATACACAAACTTTTTGCTATTGTTATTGTAATTTTGTAAATTTATTATGTAATATGTCGCAATTACTTTTAGGTCTGCCTTCACACGTCTAATACGTATCATACCTATCATATAGCTATTATATACTTCCATATTCAGTATAATATACAAAAATGTTATTATTTCCAGCGTAATAACCAAACTTTCGTGTATAATTTATTGATATATAACATCAACATATATGCCATAACTTTTGTTATTACTTGCTACAATATATCATATTTTTAACTTTGAATATATCATACTATACGCTTATGCTTTGTATTTAATCTGTTATTAGTTTAACGGGATATTTGCAATTAATGTCATAATTTTATTATTTTCCAAAATTAAGACAAATATCTGCATAATTTGTCACTTTAAAATTAGATTATTACATTAGATTACATCAACCCACTCATCTTGATGGCTATGATTGATTCCATGCTCCCATTCTCTTTTAAATATTAAGTTGTTATTTAAACTATTACATCATAATTTTCGTTTGTAACTCTCATTACTGTAGCGTTATTATACTCTGTACTCTATACTCAGCAATGTGGAATTCTATTATTTATTCTGTGTGTAAATCATCACCTGTCAACTCAAACTGAAGCCTTATTTTACTGACAAGTAATAATTGTGTGTGAAATAATGAAAGTATCCGTATTATTCAGAAATAGAATTAATAACAGTAAAAATTGCAGTTAGAATAAATTTTCGTATATTGAAGACTGCTTTCATTTGTATTATAAGTAATAATATTAAAAAGTCAAGCCACAATAAAAACAATCATATTATATAAATACTTCAGTTTTCGCACAAATTATAAAAAAATTAACAATGCTATATATGGTTATGTTGATATAGGATTTCATATAGGTATGTAAAAAATTAATGATATTAATCATGACCCCCATATGTAATGTATGCAAACAGCAGATATTTAACGATTAAGAAATATACTTGTTTTTCGTATAATAAAAAATCGTTAATGAAACCCTTAGTAAAGAAATTTTTACTAATGTGATTTTTATGTCTTTTATTCAAATTTTCTCTTTTTATATATAAACCACATTAATCATTTTATGATTGGTATCGTTCACTCACTGAAAAGGTATTATCAGTTCTTTAAGTAAAGTGACAGAACTAAATTATGTATATTATTATTGTTTGTATTGTGCCATCACAGTTTATGGCAACATTGTTTTGATTGGTTGTCAGATATTTTTCTCCTTTGTATATTTTATCAAAAAGTAGTCACGTATGATTTTCCGCTACTATAGTCACATTTCTAGGATATTTGTTTTAGTTGAAATAATGTTAATATAGGGTAGATGCACTTGATAAGGTACTGCACAGGCACCTCGGTAAACTATTTCTTCCAAAAGGGCACATGTAAATGTGTATTAAAAATAGCACATAAATTAATACTTAAAATATAGTTATATTAAAACGAATAGGAAAGAGGAATAAATGCAAATAAAATAGTAATTAAAACATTAAGTAATAAAAGCAAGTAAGATATTGGCTATAAGCAGAGCGAATTACGTTAGAAATCTTTTGAACAATATAGTTACATTGTTTTAATACCATTTAAATAGATTAGTTTTATTTTCCTCTTCCATAATATAATTTTTGTATAATATTTTCGCACTTTAAAAAGCATTTAAATGCTATATTGTATTATGTTCTACTTAGAATTTTGTACTGTATGATTTTAATTATATTATTTATACATAAGTAGTTACAAAATAAAAAGAACGAGATAATTATTCTAACTGTTTTGTACTAATAAATTCTGATTGACTTTCTAAAATCATACTGCAGCAAGATACTTACTTTTTAACTGTAATGTATATAATTTTAATCAGTCAAAAATAGTACAAATATTTATTATAATAGATATTATATCGAAAATCGTAGAGCAGCTACAGAAATATTTTATCTTGTACATAATTCTTGATACTCTTTAGAAAAGGTATGTAGTACAGCGAGATATGCTTCTTCTAGAACTGTTCTGTATGTAATGACTTTTAATTAATTGTGGAAAGTCAAAGTAAAGAAATTAGTGTATTATATTGAATGCTATACTACTTACATACAATAATAATAATTACAGACATGAATGTGTTAGACACAATACCAGCTAAACACAGGGAGTAAGTAGTTTTGATTTGAACGCTGAACCATTATTATTATTATTTCAATTTATCCAGCTCAGAGACCGCCTCCAACTCACATTTACTTAAACATACAATACAGAGATAATTATTTTTTAATTAAATAACATATTATTATAATACCAATGGAAAAGGTAAATTCATAATACCTTTTCCAAATTACAACCAAACAAAATTACAACTAATTTTAATAATTAAATAATGTTTAGATAGTTTACTTTATACATCAATATAGCAAACAACATTTCGATCGAAATTTGCATATATTTTAAATTATTGCTAAAGTTGTAGATCGTATCAATCCTAACATAGCAATGGACATATATATAATTAAAGCAGCTGCAATATAACATATAACAGATTTCGCTTAATATTTCCTGTTAAATATAACATGGGTGGGTCGTCCAACCTGATACTTGCCATTTATTTATGCGAGTTCCTATTACACACTGATTAAACGCCCTAACACCCACACTGTTAAAAACGGCTAAATGACATGTTCTGAACTAGGTTACTATATATATATAAGAGCGAGGTTACTTTTCAATATATCCTCATGGATTAAGATATTGTTTGAAATTGAGTAGGAATGAATCACGCAAATGGGTAGGTATATATAATAAGGCAATGTATACTTGCAATTTTGATTGGCTTACAATAAGCTTAGCAGCAGTCTAATTGTTTGATGACATTTGCTTTATAGTAAACTATAGGCATAGTATATATATATATATAATGTTTCTTCTAAGAGAGAGAGCGGGTGATCTATGCAATCGGATAATACGTTTTAAATGTAACAGTTTCTTAAAAGTACATATACACACCCCCGCCAAACAGTAACTAATACTATATTTTTATTAATGATTTCATTACTTAAAAAATAGCAACAATTATGGCTTTTTATACGTTAAATAGTGTGGTCCATATAAGACAATCATATTTCACATAATTTATCCTAATATGATTTGAGTGAGATTGTGTTTTCATAGAATATTCTTTTTGTAATGTTAAATGATATCATTAGAAAACTCGAAATAAAGTAAAAATGTGTATATATTTATAAAACATAATATCGTATATACATGTACATGTTAGTTAAGAATAGCATATAATGAATACATGAAATATGTTTATTTTAAAACAAACAAATTTATTAATTAGTCTACTTAGTATCAAAAGGAATAAATGCAAATAGTATATAAAATCAAAATCATAAACACCTCCGCCAGACAGTAACATCGCACCATCATTACTTTACAGAATGTTTATTAATGATTGAATTATTTTCAAAAATAGCAACAACTATGGATTTTAGTTTCTAAAATAGCGTGGTCAGTATAAGGCAATAATATTTGACATAATTTAGCATCATATGATATATGCTGTCATATTAATTTTTTGGATTGTAAAAGTACATAATTAGGAAAACTCTAAATAAAGTTAAAATGTGTATACCTACATTTATAAAACATAATATCGTATATACACACAAAATTTAAAGTAAATATCTAAAATAGTTTTGAATACAATTATATTGAAATTGGCTGTGACAAGTTTTAAGGCGATATTTAAGTAAAAAGCACAATGGTTAAATGTAACAAATATGTGAAACCAGACAGTATTATTATATTTCCCCAAAAAAGTCACAATTTGCAAGCGATTCTAATAAACGATTTCTCATTTCAATTAACCCAACAAGAGGAAGGGTTAATCGGATTGCACACGTGCTGGCAAACGGACGAGGCTGATTTGCTGGAATTGTAACACCATCAGCTGTTTCATAGGCAGGTGTATCCGCAAGAAAATCGATTGTTCCCTGCAGTCGACGTGCCGGAATCTTAGTTGAGCCGGTAGAAAATTTCAAGACATTCGCGAGAGTGACTTCGTTATGTTCATTGCGATAGATCTCATCCAGGATGGTAAAAAAACACATGACCGCATTCTCTGCAGATTGTCGGTCATTCGAACCATTTGGCATACCAGAAAAATCTGGC
>JAYRBW010030071.1:0-12205 GCA_036023295.1 Invenusta paracnida
AGATAAACTGATTTTGAAAGTTATAAGATACAAGTTTTTGTAGAAGCACTTTATGAGAGATGGTATCAAAGGCTTTGAAATAGTCCAAAAATAAAAGTGCAAGATAAATCATGTAGTACCAGAAAATACAATTATATATTACTACTTAGTTTTATTTTACACATATATTTAAATATATAAAGAGCTATATTTCCTTAAAAAAAATTAATTTAATATAACATTATAAATTGATGTTATAGACGTGAGAAATGATAGATATTAACAATATTTTGTTTACGAGAAAATAAGTGAAAACGTATTTTGTTATTTAAAAAATATAGTGCAATCATCTTGTACAACTTTAAATCCAATACTGTACTATACCTTATTTATAGGCAACTTGACACATTACTTCTAACAATAACTAATAATTTTAATATTATTGTTTATGAACATATGTTAAGTATATCTTAATGAAATAATTTACAACAAAATAATAACCCAAAGAATTGCAAAAATATTTATGTTATATATTTCATTGCTTTATAAGGTAAACCTCAACTGTAACCATTAATAGATTTTTAATTTTTTCATCTATTTTAATAGATATATACATATTTTCTGGGGTAAATAATACAATTAAATTTTATTTTCCCCTTAACATCCTTCGTGTATTTTATTTCCAGAATATGCTGAGTTTCTTCACTGCAAGAACAAGAAGTTCACCGATTTCGACGAGGTTCGCAAAGAGATCGAAGCTGAGACAGACCGGGCTACTGGTACAAACAAAGGCATCTCCAATCTTCCTATCAATCTTCGAGTCTACTCTCCGCACGGTTAGTGTAATTTCTCTATTTCTCTGTTTATTTTGTTACCTTATTCCTTGTTCCAAATTTCGTATGCTGAATGAGTTCTTGCATGCATTACGACATGCGCTTTTTATGAAATTGTGCGGCAGTGATATGAATGTGAAGGTTAAATTTGATCAAGCTTCGATGAAATGTTACAAACTCAAAAGATATTATGATAAATTTAAATTATATATTGCCGTAGTAAATAATTATGACGTAGTCTTTTTGTAAGAGAAGACATTATTATGAACTGAACTCCGGAGGAATGTGAAGAGAAGATACTATTAAAATGTCCAAAAGGAAGGGAATCAGGGTTGGACATGATTATTTGTTTGGTAAGTTGAAACTTGGACTTTAAATATTCTAGTTAAATATTTTGAAGGGCCTAAAATAATGATATACGAGGGCCTTTCAATAAGTTCGTTGACTAGGTAGGAAAATATAATTGATATTTATGTATTGCTCATATCTATTAACTATTGGAAGATTAATGTCTATGTAAAAAAATTTAAATGTCTATGTCATATAGTTCTTTCAAATTTTGAAATTGATGGTTATATTTTTGTACATCTAATCAGAAATTTGGAGCATGGAATTAACAACTTGGCATTTTAGGGCTATCATATTTTATGACTTTAAAAGTGATTTACCACTTCAGAAAAGTTTACAACGATTGCAACTATTTATTTTGAAACTTTCTCCATCAAAGTCATATGTTTTCAAACGGTTTTCTGAATTTCGAAATTGTTGGAGGTCCCTGGAAGATGAAGGATGATCAGTGTTTGTCACAAGTGGCGATATCAAAGAGAGTGTCAGCAAGTTGGTGAATAAAGATTGTCAACAACCTTTATAAACAACCTTGGAATCTCAAAAAGCAGTATCTACGAAATAATTCACAACAGGCAGAAATGTTTCAGCAAAATTAGTTCTACACAATCTTTCTGAGGAACAGAAGCCGGTATGACTCCAGTGGTGTCAAATGTCTATGGTTGCATTTCAAAATGGCAACAATCATCATATACAAGGAATTGTAACTGGAAAGGAAACTTGGGTATACCTGTAAGACAAAGCAGCAATCTGTACAGTGGAAAACTACTCAAGAACTTACTCCTGTCTGGTTCTTGAATTTTGTCAATATAAATTAATTAATTTAAATGGGTTTTTGCTGGACCCAACTTCAAAAGTTGAATTTCAAATTTTGAAAGAACTATATGACATATACATTTGACATTTTTACACAGACATTAATCTTCCAATAGTTCATAGATATTAACAAAAATTAATATTTCAATTATATTTTCCTGATTAGTTCATGAACTTATTGACCGGCCCTCGTAGATAGCGAACGGATTATTCATGGTGTCCGCCCTCCTGGAATTTCTGGAATCTGAACATGTGTCTGGAAAACCTGGAATTTGGGAAAATATGGTTAAAATTTCTGGAATATGAACATGTGTCTGGAAAACTTGTTTTGTCCCAGATATGACATTAAACTTATACGTCTGCAAATAACAGTTTTGAAATGAGATTTACTGTTTATACATTTTAGTAATGATGTACATTCTTTATTAATGTATTAACAATTGGTATATTTACAGTCAGCTTTAATCCAGTTTCAACTCCCTGATAAAATAAAGGTAAAACTTGATTTTTCGCTATCAGAAACACTTTTAAATTTAAGCTATATTCCTATAGGTTATATATTATTGATTTATATCATGTACATTTACTTGTCTGGAAATATAGCTTTTATAATGTACATGGACCGCGCAGATTGGGGGGGGGGGCAGTCACTTCCCCCAAGATGTAGTCTTTTAATAATTCTTCTCTAAATTCCTTTACATAATATTAACATTGTTTTAATCTCAATTATATTATTTTGTTTTTATATTATAATTTATTTATATTTTCATATCTGACTCGACCATAGGCATTTATTTTTATTGATATAAAGCAATGGTGATACAAAATGTTTAGTAAGGATTCTGATCTGAGCGAATACAACGAGGGGCGGACGGAGAGCTAGGCACTGTTCCAGAAGCCTTTGTGGTACAAAATTACAATTCTGGAATTTCTGGAAAATTCTTGGAATTTCTGGAAAATTCTTGGAATTTCTGGAATTTTAACATTTAAAAGTGGCGGGCACCATGTTATTGTAATTTACTGTCTATAATGATCTTAATATGTTCTTAAATGTGTCCCTGTGTTGCATTTCATTATTCGGACTTCGTTATATATTTTGTAAGAGGAGAGCCAGAATATAAGAATCCTCCTGAGGTTAGATTTTTATCATCTTACTATTCACAAATATTATTATATCAATCTTATACATATTTCTGTGACACCTCATAGATAATTATATCCAAATTTTGAGCAGTTACACAAAAATTACGGATATTTTTCAATGTTAAACATAAAATCGATATTTTTCTTTTATGTTATAATTTGCCTAACGGTTAATTCTGAAAATTGAAGGAATTCCATTTTTTAATTTAAAAGTATTTTGCAAAATATATGTGGTCACTTTTTCATAAAGATATGTTTTAGCTTCCAATATTATTATAGTCAAATTTTTAATAGAAACTAATTTTTAAAGAAGTTGAGAAAACTTACTTTCAGTTAATGGTTAAAATACGTTATACATTAAAATAAAACGTATTATTTTTTAATGTGAAATAGTTTTCGTCGGATCATTTTTTGAATCTACCTATGTATATATCATTATGAATAACCTACTACAATTAGTTCTTTAGATTCTCGATACATTTACCTGATATATATATAAACACACATAAAGTTAAGAAATCTCTAATTTTCCTCATTTTTACTCTAATTATACATATATTATTGTGTTATTTGATTTCATACTATTGTTTTATTCTTTTTATTTTATTTCATTTTGTGCGTTCAGTTTTCTATTTAAATTTAACAAGTTTTTTTAATTTAAAATTGAGGATATTGATCAGTCGCATCTTCATGCTTCTATTGATTCCATAATTCTTTATTTCTGTTACAGATTTTTACTAAGTTCTGCTATATGAATCGCAAATTTACTAGTAGATATATCCGTTAATATTTTCTCAGATAATATATTAAGTTTATTATTTCGACAAATGGTTTTTTTCTAATTTATTTGGAACATATAAATAAAAATGTTTATTACTCAAATGTTTTAATTTAATTATATATTAGTAAAATATTTCACACAAAACTTCATTTTTTTGTAAAAAAAATAGAAAGATTTCTTTTCTTAGAATAATATTTATTCATTCGACTGAAAAATAAATACTTTTTTTTAGTATTATCGTCAATTCACACAGTAGAAATTTTTTTAGATAAAATAAAAACAAGAATATGCAAATCATGATGAAAGTGAACTTTGGTAATTATATTAAAGCTACCAAAATTATTTTCTCATACTGTGCATCGGTAACCTAACCGGGTTAATGGTACATGTTTACTCAATGACAACGTCCCATGAAACAGTGCTATTTGCTATCTCAATTTATTATACAATGCGGCACTTCTTTTCCATCAATCTTAAATTTGTTTTGTATTAAAATATGTTTATACACATATATATAAATAATTCCAATATATTCCAACAACGTTTAATATCAAGGGTATATTATTACCCTTTTAGATTCGTCCAATTCATTCTTTCCTGGCATAGTTAATGTGTAACCATTATAATTATTATCTTGTTGCCGATAGATGGAGGCTTCCAGCAGCAGAACACATATGTAAACACAACTGTGGCTGAATTATATTTGTAATGACTAGAGTCCTATACAACCATACCAAGTACAACTTCATTATTCAACTGTGTTGAGATCTTTAAGTAACCATCTATTGGACAGTAAATTGCCAAAATATTATGTCCTTTCGGCTATTTTTCCATGTGTTACTAGAACTTCAACTCTACAAAATGATCTCTATGAAATTGGGCCGAAATATGATCTGCAATGCTGAGGTAAACTATTTTTAAAATTTCTGAAACATTTGAGCAAAATTATCCATTTTATTTATCTTAGAAATATTAACTGGGTTAACTGAAATATTAATTTTCCAGAAAATATTTTAAATGGGTAATATTTTATGGGAGATTACTCGTTTATATATCCTAACAATCTTTTTTTAAGATATATGGCATTTTATATATAGTAAATATTTTTAGAGATTAAATAATGGGGAATAAAATATGTAGTACCATGAAATCAATTCGTAAGTCAACTTTTTTATTATTTGTACTATTTGTATATTTACCATGTTTTATACGAGTATAATAACATGTTTAGTTGTTGATATTTCAGAATAGTAATTGTCCTTTTTTATTTTTAAACGTAGTCTATAATGCTATACAGATAAATTATAGCCTTTACTAATTTGGGCATATACTTAAGGTGTATACATCTGATGCATGTAGCTATATATATTTTTAAAGTATAAATTATAGTTTTTTTATGTTTAGCTATTCAATAACATAAGAGGTCTCTAAATTTATTTTATCTTTCCTTTATACTTATTACATTTAATCAATCGACAATTGTTATTTAATACAGCTGCGTTGATATATTCATTAGTGTTGTCTAAAGTGAGTAGGTATGTATTCGCCAATTTTATTGAAATTTTTACTTTTTGGTTAAGTATAAGTAAGTATAAGTATATTTATTACCACAACGAGTAGGGTTGTTATAGAGACCTTTCATATTTAGGATTATATTATTTGTGCATAACATTATCCAATTTTAGCATAATTAAATATAACACTCTAATGTTTACAAAATAATATATTAAGACTTAAATATGTAATAGTCAATTACATGACAATATGTGACTTTGTTCATAATTCACTGAAATCGATCTTTCTTAAATATTATGCCGAACATCGATGATACCAAAATGTGGTAAGTCGACTTGGTAGCCTACTTATAATAATCTATTAAAAATTCTGTTTTCCAACTTATATGCGTTGCTTAGTGATACAAAATAACGTAGTATTTTCATTCTTTTTTTATATTGAAAAATAAAATAATAACATACACATTTCTTTGAAATTAGTTTATTTGTTAAAATTAATTTTTGCTAATTAAAAATATAATTTAATCTTAAGTACGATAATTATTTACGGGGAATTTTGTAAGTGTAATAAACTTTTGACACAGATTCTTGTAAATTGTTTAATCATTTGCATTCATCCCTTGTACAGCAATTTTTACTGTGAATGTCGTATTCAGAGTGATTCGAAATTAAACTAAGATAATTGAATAAATAAATGACTTGTAATGTATAGTAAATTATAAAAATACGTCGGTATCCTTTTAAAAATAATTCAAGTTAACACTATGAATTTAATTAGGGGCTAAAAATTATACTAACACAAGTATATAGTATGTATCTTCATATCTCTTCTTCAGTCCTCAATTTGACACTGATCGATCTCCCGGGTATGACTAAGGTTGCCGTGGGTGACCAACCAGTGGATATTGAGACACTGATCCGGAACATGATTCTCGAGTTCATCACCTCAGAGAACTGTCTAATTCTCGCCGTGTCACCGGCCAATTCGGATCTGGCCAACTCAGACGCCCTCAAGCTCGCTAAGGAAATGGACCCCCAGTGCATGCGCACTATCGGCGTCATCACGAAACTTGACCTTATGGACGAGGGCACGGATGCCAGAGAAATACTCGAGAATCGTCTCCTTCCGCTCAGAAGAGGTATGTATGAATTGTTACGCTTTTGTTATAAAACTGTATAACAAAAATATATTTTTTATACACAAGAGTGTTGATATTGATAT
This sequence comes from Invenusta paracnida, assembly GCA_036023295.1. NCBI lineage: Eukaryota > Metazoa > Platyhelminthes > Proseriata > Coelogynoporidae > Invenusta > Invenusta paracnida. The sequence goes on from JAYRBW010030071.1 coordinate 6,634, forward strand.
TGTTCCTCAATAAATTTGATTTATCAATAGATTATTTGTAAGAAGAAAATTCATGCTATTTTAAAACATACATGTATACATTATTACATTCAACTTATTATGTTGAAAATGTTTAGTTCTGTTTTTTACGATATTTTTAATAATCATTTCAGTGTGTACTATACGCAAGAAATTATATTAAAAAGGTATTAGACCATCAAAACACCTTCTTTCCAATTCGTCAGAAACGTTTCGAATAGAACATGATTATTGTTTTTGTATAAAGAATTATGTTACATGGTAACTTCGTTTTATTATTTAGGTACTGTTGATAAAAACAAATATTTAAAAATAGTTTAAAATATTACTTTATTTATTATAATTCTTATTAAAATGATCAATTGTAAATTTAAACAAACATTTTTTATGTGGTCTCAATGTTATTAGATGAAACTTATTAATATAATACATTCATAAGATCAACATAATTAACATGACTTTATTGATTTCCCAGCGCAGTCAGCGTACTTTACTATTTCATGCAGCTTTCCTCAAATATAGACATGTCTATTATAATATGTATCAATCACCAGTATACGTTTATATAACTCAAATATGAATATTATGTGAGCAGGCAATCAGTATGAAGCCGAAAATGTATAAGTTGACCACGATGTTATACCACACGTGCCATATTAATATAAGAAATCTTCAGAATGAATTAATTCAGAAAGTTGTCTATGTCCTAAACAATAACATGCATCCTTCATTTGATATTTACTATATTCGATTGTATAATTTATTTGTGTCTTGTCAATATTCATACAGTTATGTAGGCTGGAAACGCATTACATGATGCGTCTAAATTGTTTCTAGTAATAAACAGTTGGTTTGGCATAAATGTATGATATAAATTTAAGTCATTGGCTCTTAACGGAAATACATTTTTGTGAAGTCTGTTGTGCACTAAATCGGTTAATCATTGTTTCTGTGATTGATCCGGCTGCTTAAGTTTCGTGTTTGAACATTTTATATTTCTTTAATAATTTTATATGTTAAATGGATGTAAATAACAGGGGCTCTTTGTACTGTGTATATGATTAATATAGTTATTGGAGACATGGTTCAATACAAAAATCTAAAAAAACATTTATCCGATTCTATGCTTTTGTTAAAAATTACCTATTTTATTAAATGTTTTCTATTTACAAATTGTTATATAATATGTTGCTAATTAATTTAGTATACAATAATTGTATACTTGGACTTAAACTATAATTATTCCAAACGAATATGGAAATAAAGGAAATGCTGCAATAATATTGCTTCTTAGTTTTCTAATTGCTATGATAGTATAGCTAAAATACTGGTTCTAGTCCAACAAATGTCATAGTTGAGTTGTAAATCCTCTCCTTGTATAGGTATAACTTCAAGATGATCTAAAGACTTAGAAGGAATTATAGAGTAGGCAGCATTTGAGTGGAGATTAGTCTTGGTTAATTAAAAATAGCCCCTTCTTCCCTTACAACCTCATCCTCTCTTTTCTCTCTCAATCAGTCAGTCTTAAGGGTCCGATTATGTATAATTCGACAGCATAATTGTCTTGTTAATTATTGATTTGTGTTATATAGTATATCCCTCTTTAGCAAAATACCTACACAGACAAATAATAATAGTTCAAATTTTGGCTTAGAATTTGTAAGAAGCAAAAGAAATGTAACTACACTGAAAGAATTAATTTTACATATATTTACATCGATAATAATACCGTATAGAATTCAGTGCATCCTATCCACCTATAGGAAAGACAAAACTGACGAAGCCAAGCTAGCTGTAGCTATGCAAAAGAGAAAGTGGGACATAACTGTAAACTAGTAAAGAGCTCGTCTGAGGAGAGAAGAAATGTGTCGAATTTGTGGAAAGTATAGGGACTGTCTCTCGAAGGCATACATAACCTAGAAAATGTAGAAATTGTGGGTTCCTTTCCTCTCTGTCGGTGACTTGCCAATCGGTTATTGAGCAGTGAGTAGACGTAAGCAGGCAGTACATCGAAATACAAGCTCAGGCAAAAGCAGAGTCAATGGAAGAAAAAGAAGAAGCCAACTAAACCTTCCATATTTGAGCAAGAGTCGTTCCCTTCCAGAACTATAGCGCTCTGTATACCTAGATGTTGTATGTCGCGAGAGAAATAATATTATAATATGATTGAAAGAGGCAGAACAAGCAAATAAGTATGGGGGAAGATTGGATATGCGCGTGCGTTGCATATAGGACAGCTAGCATTTATTCTGACAAAAACTGGGAGAGGGACTCCATATCCCTATCGATTGAGACTTTGATGCAGTGAAGGGGCATATTCCTCATTGCCTCATTCTCTCCCTTTCTTGCTTACAAGTGCGGTGAACGATGTTCCTTGCAAGAGGCAGCAGAGGTTTGCTGGTAGCTAGCTGTCCAGGCTCCGATCCTCTCTTCTCTTCACCTCGGCTCAGCAGGGTCAGACCTGCATGAGAATACTGAACATTTAGTATCGTCGTCCTTGTATTTTAACTTGACTATAACAACAGTGAGATGCAGCAAGCTTAGCTAACTTAGAATGTCGGTTTTTGTTGTTATTTTCAGAAAATGTAACGCAACGCAGCTCTCTGCTCTTGAAGATCGCTGTTCTGAATGTGAATGCAAACGTGAACGCGATAGTTATTATTAAAGGGAAAACAATCTCAATTCATATCAGGTGGCACATAATATGTACTCACCTCTCCATCAGGCAATGGATGGGTTTGCATTTGATAATTATTGATCCCATTATATCTATATATTTTCCAGGAACGTTCGTTTATATATGGTTAAGATGTAGCATTTCGAATACCTATACTACTTGTGTATATCGTATTATTATATATTGGATAGCTGGCTACAGGCACGAATACTTGCACGTGAGCGGGAGACGGATGTTTTGAAGTCTCGCATATGACAGTTTTAATGCGCGATATATTTGATTGCTTTCCTCGAGTGTATCTTAGAAAGAAACTTTGTCACATAATAATACTTATGCAGAGATTCCAAAGAAACAAGGTACATATTTGCGGATAGGGAGCTTGGTTAATAATTCCTTCGATCATTTTCTCTTGAAAACAGTATATTGAAAACAATATACAAAAGATAATATTTTTTTCTTTTATATTATTGTATATTGACATTTGTATTTAGAAATAGCAGTATGCAGAGTTTACAATAATCTTATTGATATGAAATGTTTGTTTGCAATACAAATCAGCTAACATATTTGTAAAAACTAGAAATTGTACCGAAGCTTGTAGAAATATATATGCAATTAGATGTACTCGCATTCACATTTTTAGTTTGAAAACTATTTTTTTGAATTTCTACTTTTAATATTAATTACAACCGTTTTTGGCTTATTCTTATTAACGCACATTAACGTAGATTATAAAATTTATATAATACATCAATCTTATACATACTCGTATATACAATATAATTTATTTTTTATATTCATTTTCAATTTTCTAAATGAATAATAATGAATGCTATAAAATAAGATTTTTTATATTATTAATCTGCCCGTCATATTTAACTTTTCATTTGTAAATTATGTAAAAAAATAGATTTCGTTTTATTTAAAAATTTGTAGATGTTTATTCTGGTAGTTTTTTTATAAAAAAGTATTAGTTAATTAATCTTCAACTTTAATTATGTTCGTATTATTTCTTATCCTCTTTTTTACAGAAAACAAACGCTAAATTACATTGAATATCTTATACTTAAAAAGATGCATTTTAAAGATTGAAGTAGAAATTTGTCTTTTGAGAATTAGATTCTTCTAATTTTGGTATGGGTTAATTAGGGATCAGATTATATAGAGAAGTGTAATTGCTGTTAAAGAAATTTATTTCTGTTTGCTTGCAGCAATGATGGATGTAAAAACACCTTCATGCATTGTATTACTTACGTGTACATATTAGTATACTAATGATCATCAGCTAAACATGCAGGTACAATTTATAACTCTCAGAAGTATTTAGCAGAAATCAATCCGTTTACTGTTTTGTTTTTTTAACTATTTTATCGTTTTTCAACGTGTATATTATGGACATAATTTTATTGGTAGAAACTGGTATACATATACGTTATTTATTTCTCATGGCTATTATTTAATAAGATATTTAGAATACATGCATATATTACATGCTCTGTTTTAACAGACATATGCTACTACTTTTTGATTATATGCTTGAATACTTACCAAAAATCCTAATATATAGTTTAGTTTTTGTACTATATTAATCCTAATAGTTTTACTAAACTAAAATATATTAATATTACATTAGTATTAATTACTATTTAAACATTACATTATTATGTGCATATAATATTAATTTAATATTTTCAGGAAGTTTATTAAATAAAATCTAATTATTAAAAGGAAATTAATTTTGACATTGAAACTAATATCTGTTTTTTTATTTTATCCATAAAACGATTTTTCTTTTAAAACAACATTTACTCCTTTTTGTAGAATTATTTGGTCACTTGATCATTAAAACATGCAGTTTTTATACGTAATAGTTATATCTAAGACCTAATATACTCATAGTTATTTTTTTTATAAATATTCACTTCAATAATTTCTATATTGAAGGGTTTTTTAGGGATTTTTCTTGTAAGTTAATAATCCACGTAAATTATTTACAATGTCTCCGAGTGATAATAAAGTAAACTAATTCTTCCTAGGTATATTTCTTATGTTTTTTCCATTTCCTTTTCATTCCCCCATTTTGTTATTTTAATAATCCTATTGACGTCAGCCAGCGAACAATACTGTGATCTAAAATAAAAAACGTTGAGGTATTTAAACCAAGAATGATTTAACTCAGCAAATATATTTTGTTTCCTTTCCGGATAATTGTAAAACTTAATTCTTAAATTATTATGTTATCTGTAGAATTCTCTATCATTATACTAGGATAAAAAATGTAATGCGTAACAATGAAATATTACGTGCCAAGCACAATTTATTCAATCAATGACTAGTATACCTAGTCAAACCAGAGGCACTATAAGGTCTTATGGTGTCTGAGTCAAACCTTACAAGGGACAATATTGACTATGATAATTAAAACAGACGATAAATTATATTTCTTTTATCTATACGATATTGCTCCTCGCTCATTATTCCAGAAAAATCACCCTCATTGTACTAATATTACGGAGGTGATTTTTTAAAGAAGATTTATGTTCTCATTTACTCCTATATTTATAAACTGTATGCTACAGTTTACATCCTTATTATACGCATGATTAGAAATTAAAAGCATAATTCATTCTACTGTGTAATTATTGTTAATTAAACATTGCCTAAATTGCCTTAACATTGTCGTCAGTAAATCTTGTTACGGTATTATAATCGAGTATTCGATAATTAATAAGAAATAAATATATCAAATATTTTACGTATTAAACCTTTTCTCCGCACTCATCTCCGCACTCATCTCCATACTCAGCTCCGTTTTCATCTAGAGAACTACAAGGCCTACAGGGTCGAGTTATACCTTAAATTAAAGCTAATCCAATT
>JAYRBW010030082.1:0-12203 GCA_036023295.1 Invenusta paracnida
GACCAATAGATTTTCAAACCTCTTTTATGTGTTCTCTGCCCAACGGTTTGATAACTGAGTCAGGTGAACTTCACCCAGCGGTATACTTTTACGGTTTTCTGTGCATTTCAGTTGAAACAATTTTTAGAAATGCATTTAATTCTCTGTTAAAAGAATATCTCAAACCTTGAGAAGCCGGTCGGGTAAAGACACTTTCAAAATATCTCAAACGTTGAGATGCCCGTCGGGAAAAGGTTAATCATAAACGTTTGCACATAAAAATATCTCTTCTATTTTTGATAGATTTAAAATTATTTGGTTTAAAACTAATTTGAAACATTTTTGCGACTATTCGGTTTCTGTTACCCAATTTCACGAAGTAATTATTTTAGCTTTTTATTATTAGTAAGTTAGATTAAATAAAACTAACATATTTATTTTGATCTGTTTATTTGTCTGGTTTTTCGGTATCGAAACATTACAGTTATTAGTCTGGAATCTTATTATATATGCTATATAATAATATAATGATTCGGAAATTCTATTCTTCTAAAATTATTTATAAAGACCGATTAACATGTTTGTTTAATGTTATGTTTACTTATCAATAACACTGATGACACTAACACTTACACCCAAGCTAACACAAGTGTATGTGTTAGAACCATAAAATTTACACTTAGGTACAATTTACACATGTGTTAACAAGTGATTTGATCTCACCCACTATCCATACATATAAAAAATTATAATCTCAATTTATTAAAAGGGAATTAGGTAATATACATTAACATAAATTAACATACATATTATTATAAGTTGTAGATTTATTTATTTTTCTTAATCTCAATATATTGGCGTACAATCTCGCAACATACATATTATGTATATCATAATTATGTGAATTTAATAAAAATTGTCTATACTGTTACCTCAACGCGTCCATAAAAGCAGCCGAAAGGAGTCGAATTAGCGAGAGGCTGTTATACGGTGTATATAAAGTGCGTGGCTCAGCCAATGTGATGTCATATAGCTCTAAGGCTAAATCTTTCGTTCTTGATAGATTGCTTATACTTGAACTTAATCAATCGAAGACATCCCGTCATATTGTTTAGGATGTACACAAACAGAATCGCATCAATGAATTTACTGCAATACTGCAAACCCTGCAAAGACGCATTATCAAATGACTGGTCGTTACTGATAAAAAGTGGATTTACTGTCGGGACACACCATCATCGTTACAGCAGCACTTTTGGGTGGATAATGCAGGAGATAAACCAAAGCTTGCACGTCAAACCATTTCAGACAAGAAGAATCTCATCATGATGATCTGTACCTTCTGTGGTGAAGCCTACTATGAATTTCTTGAAGCTGGCACAACTCTAGACCATGTCGTGCGCTTTCTCAATTAGATAAAGAAAGAGCTAGACATATTCTTAGAAAGAAAGAAGAATTAGAGAATGAACTAAAACATTTTAAGAAGATACACAAAATATGTTGTGAAAATCCGATTCAACTATAAAACTAGTAGTTATTTCTATTGTATTTTAAAGTTTTGTTAGTGAAGTTATTATTGAAACCGGTGAATTGCTAGCAGCTCCACTTGTAACAATAATTGCTGGCAGTTTAGGAGGTGTCGCAGCTGTAAACAATATTTTAAATGAAACTTTTGTATTAGGTGTAACATAAAAGAAGAAGGCATATTATAGAACGCTTGTATCTGTCTTTAGAATTATCTAAGTATGTTTTTTTTACTATTTTCAAAAGTGTAGGGTAGATATTAAGTTGAGTTTGAAAGAATTAAATGGATTTATTGAACTGCATAAGGAAATGAAAAGTGAAATTAATATTCTTAAATTGAATACGAAATTGGACAAACATACCAATGAAAGAAAGAATATTACAACATCAATAAATGATTCCCCAGTTGAAAAATATGTGACTAAGAAAGGATTGCAAAAGTTTTATTTTGATAAAGTTGTTGACGCAAAAAAAGAAATAAATCTATTAAAAATATAAAATTAATTGTTGTTCTAGTCATTATTAAATTATTTTGTTTGTTTAATTGTTATTAAATTATTTGTTTCATAGATTATTTATTTATTTGATTTTCTAAAAAATGGACAAACAAAAACAATTGAGTATGAAGATTCTGCAAAGAAAAAATTACTGGAAGAAAAAGTTAAAAATGTTTGAACCAAACCTAATTCCATGTTATAATTAATTATTAAATGAAATTTATTAAACAAATAAGTTTATTGCTAAAATAGCACAATATATATACTGTATTATCACTTATGTTCATCATAAAATTGGATATATATATGAGAAAGTAATGATATTGTTTTATTTTGAAAAACAACTAGGTATTGATTTTATTAATCGTAAAGATAAACTAATATATGAGTTGAAAACTAAATATCTCACTCTCACGGCTAATTCAGATTTAATTTTTTTTACTTAACTAAAGAATATTAAAAGACAATACCCATATAATACTGTTTTCCTAGGTTCTACTAAAGATAAAAACTACAGAATAAAGTTATTGTAAAACATAAATGTTATGATGATGAAGGATTAGAGATTTAATATATAACGGGAGAGTATTTCCTAAATTTAACATTAAAAGATAAAAAGAATTGTGTTTTAGATTATGTTGATAAACATATAAAACATAAAAATCGATGAAATCAATGAAAATATATAAAAAAATTGTAATAAGTGAAACGTAACTGACAGTGAATAAGAAACTTAACCAAGTCAAGTATAATTTCTTCAAATTCTCTTTCTAAACTTTATTGATAAACTTAAATGACACTTAAACTTATATAGCACATATAAATCTAACTGCCCATATAATTTCTTATTTATTTATTGTATTTGAAAGAATCCATATAATATATTTTTATAAGGGAGCGAATAGAGTTCTTGTGTTGATTGTAAACCAAAAGAAGTTACAAAATATAAATTACAATCTTTATTAGGTATATAAAGTGGAGTGGTGTACACCCTTTTCTTGAGTTGTATGAATATTTACTATTCATAGAAACAATTACTATTTTTACAATTCAAAATTTTTTATTTACTTTGTTTAATTGTTGCAAATTCAATTAATATTCAATATATTTTTGCTTTTTTAAGTACATATTGTATACATTATATACAATGTATATATCAGCGAGAAAGCAAAGAAGCACACTCAGTCTTGAAATGGAAATCGCTGGAGGTAACCCGCAATGAAGCACGAGGGAAATTTGCGCATAATATCTGGCGAAACGAATATCCGAGCTACCTTCGACAATGTCTTCCAAGAACTACAATTGGCGAATACCAAACTGCAAGCAACAGAAAGATCACGCGATCCGGTCAAGCTGGCAAATTGAGGGAGACGATGTCCAATATGAAGGTCGGAGCCATGGCATTTCGAATTTGGGGGCCAAAAGTTACAATAAATATATGGATTTTTTATAATGTATTACATAATTATGGATCAATGTACTTTTAATGTACAAATTTTAATTCTATGATGTACAAAACTATGTTTTTCCCATTGCACAATAAATACAATACTATACAATACACTTTACAACAGATTCATTTGGATTGCTAGCAAATTTGTTTTAAAGGTTTTTCCGATCAAATCGAGACGGACGACAGAAAAAATGCCTCGACGTCAGATCAAATAGAGACGGCTGAGATTGGAATTAAAATCGTATATTTCGTCAGAGCAAATGTTGCAAAGGCCCTGTCAAATGCGTCCAAGAAAAATGTAATGTTTACACAATTTGTAAATAGAGCGTTTAGAGATTATAATGTTTACTAAGAATTGATATTTATGTATTTTGGCATCTTAAATTAAAGCTTTTTATATATGTATGTATATGACTACATATGAAATTGTAAACCATATTGCAAAGTATATACCTGCCATATATGCATAAAATAAATAATAGATAAGAAAATTTACTTTAAAGCTTCGTGCAATAGAGCGTAATATGTTAATATTTTCTGACTATAGGGGTACAATACATTTCTGACTATAGTACGAGCATAAATACACCGATAACTTCTATATAATTATAAAGATTAAATATACATATAGCGAGAGAGATTAACTATTACATAACTATAGAAAATAAACAAAAAAGTATTTACAGTTGATTACTATAGCAAATATCATCAGTATACCTATCTATAATCTGCTTTAAAAATAACGGTAAGTTATATTTCCACCTATAAGACAGATACTATTCTTCCCCATAACTACATTCTATTTTAAATTTTCTAAATTGATTTGAAAATTAAAATTTCTATATATGTACAATCGTATTATTATGCTCACACTAGTTGCTACCAAACAGAGCTTGTATGCTATGTGTAAATTATTTTGCATAGGTATAGATACGTTAAATATTGCAAAGCTGTCTTCATATTTCATTTATGGGTACCTATGCAAAATAATTTACGCTCAAGCAAAGTTGACCATTTTATATATACCTAATATATGTATAATACATTTCATATATATTTAATTTATAATATTTAAAAAGTATTATGTATAATATTATTGATAATATATATTTATGACGATATATATGTATAATCATAGAAATATAACATACATATATCTGTATGTATCAATTTATACCTCTATGTGTATAATAGAAGTTATCGGTATATTTATGCAAATGCTAGCCTGAAAATATGGAAATATCACGCTCTAATGTATTAAACGTAATTAATTTTTTAGTGTTTTATTTATTTTATGCATGTATGATATATGACAGTTTGCAAAACGGATTATGGTTTACAATTTTAAAAATATTATATGCATTTATATACTAACATATAAAAACGGATTTAATTTAAGATCCTAAAATACATAAATACCAACTCTCACCCAATATTATAATCTTTAAACGCTCTATATAATTATTGCGTCAACATTTAATATGCATTTGATATGGCTTTGTAAACATTTGGTCTGACGAAATTCGCGTTTGTTCTGTCGCCCATCTCTATTTCATCGGGAAAACCTATAGTTCTGTTTTATGAATTTATTGCATGTATATATATATATTCTAGTAATTAAAAGTTATTTTTGGAATTATCTTTATTTTTACAGTTATCGTTTCGATTTAATAATACTTTTATATTTGTTAAGATTGCCTATAATATACATATACAGTCCATATCCTTCCATTTTAATTAATATTTTTTTCTACAGCACTATTTTCGAATGAAACATTATTCTATTTGTTTTCAATTACCATATTATTATAGTAGATAGCTTTATATAATACATCGGTCTAGTGCCTTTTCATTGTTTCCGAATATAATTATGCAGTTTTATATATTCACACATCGATAAACGTTTAACATGTCGAATACTTATTTTGGGATAACTTTCGTCATACTATACTAGTTAACTAGCTAGTACTATTATAGTATGTATAATATGTATATATTAAATTTGTGTATAATATATATAATAAAAAAAGACTGGCGGAAAGATAATAGCAATACCACAAGGCCTAAACCAAGGGTCAAACCTTGCCCACAATAGATTATTGATTTTTTATGACGATTCAAGAAGGCAATATTTGTAGATCCCATACCAAAGAAATTTTATGTGCGGATATTCCTTCGCATTCCAGCTCAGTTTTAGAGGAAAAAACGGAATTTTGACAAGGTCTATAATATGCAGCCGATTTCAATGACATTTTCAGGACACACACTAGACCTAATTATACGACAACGTCTTAGGACACTTTTTCCAATTTTCTCTTTCTTCAAAAGTTAGCCATTCCATTTTATTGTCATAATTTGGTCTGGCTACTTCAAAAAGCATGCAAGTAAATTTTGTAAACTACTAAAAATAAAACCATGATGTAGAATATTTATTTATAAAAATAAATAAATGTTTGTGTGATCATAGTTAATTTGGATATATCTCAATATGTTGGAAGTTTTACAATGGGCCACTGGTACATTGTGAGTAGAGTTAAAATTAAAGTAATACGAAGATTTTGGTTCGGATAATATTCATTTTCATAAAATGCTAGTATTGATGATTATTATAGATATTCAATTGCAAATAACAATGAAAAATGTCAAATATGTATAATATTATGAAATATTTCACAAAATATACTACTCTATTTTAGACCAACAATATATTTATTTACTTAATTATTACTTATATTATAAATAATTATTCTATATAAGATAAATAAATGTTTGTGTTTAAAAGGAAGTTAGATATCAAGTAGTCATTAAGTGATAATTCTAACAATCTTTCTTTACTGGGACAACTAAAATAGAACTGTAGTTTTCTCAGCTTTCATATATCACCTTTTTTATAAATTATACATTAAAAGTAGTACAGTGAGTAATATTATTCCTTAACATTTATGAAAGAAATTTTTAAATCTTATTTTTATACAGATAAGCTGCTAGATAAGAAGTACCTATATTAATACAATAATTATCAGTCATATTTCAGAAGCCGGACTGCAGGTGCTTAACTCGTATATGGTCGTGGTGTGGATTCAACCCATTTTCATTTTTAATTAATAATTTTTTTTAGTTATTCATTTTTTATTAGCTTAATATTTTTCGAATTTTCCTAAAATGGCATAAATTTATATATTTTATTTATTACAGGTGTTTTCAATCATTTTTTATAGATCAACTTTAGAACACCCGATGGCGTGGAATAAAATATACTCTAACGCTAAGTTCTTCACAATTATATTTATGTTACATGATTAGAAAAAATGTATATTAATAAATAAAATATATATAACATATTAATTACAACTGTGTATTCCAAATATGATTACATAATAAAAATATAGGTAAAATTTATTTATTATAATAATGACTCCGAATTAGATTCTGTGTATTTTCAGAATTATACATGATTATTTCAAAATTAGAAACTAGAAGGTATTTTGTATATGTACTAGTAAAATAGTTTTGGATACATTAAAACATGAAATACAACTGAGTTCAGACAACGTTATACAATTATTGCAAACTATATAAGAATGGTCCATGCAAACAAATTTTGTACAATTTACACATTGAGTTTTTACTTTACTATCTTTCTTCCAGCCACAAACGTTACTGTATTAATGACATATTAAGTATGAACATGACAGACATAGGTTGACAAGTACCTCTTTATATCTTCCAGTTCTGATTTGTATCGGTTGGACCTCTCTTTTTTAATTTTCCAGTCGCATATTGGAAGCGCTCGCTACAGGATGAAGACCTGGGGCAGCGTATCGCCAAATTCTATATTCATCAGTGAGATGTCTTGAAAATTTAAATAGATAGAGACACCTGTGGACACCACGCTCTTTGCGTTCCTCAGGTAAGGTGGGAAAAGGTGAATAAAATGAAGCTGTTCAATGCGCTGGAATCCAGCACGTGCAAAAAACTACAACGTACCATTGTCGAATTTCATACCTTACTGTGTAAGTCATAATTCTTTGATTAGCTGCGTCGCATCCTCCTGTAGTAAAGTTGTAAAATATGACGATTTCTGGCTTCTTTTTGTGTGATTTTCAATAATTTTAACATCCCGATGCATTGTACTCAAAAGCACAATTATTTTATTCTGCTTAGCTTTGTAGGATACCAAATAAGTCTTGTCAACTTCATTGAATATATAACGAGATGAATAAAGGGTCCGGTTTTTATTAGAAGTCAACTCTTTAGGTACTTCTCTTCGATTGTATTTCATTGGGTAAACCAGTGTTATTTTTTTAGAGGATAAATAGCGGGGCAATGATAAACTCGTACAGAAATTATCAGTTGTTACCTACCATATCCTTCCAATGGGACAGTTAGGCCTCGAACAACTCGCTCACCCAATTGACAATCTTCGTTTGTCTGATTTCTCGGTGTACATTTGACTGTTTTAAACATAATAGGTATCTGAGTCACACAAAAGTCAACATTTTAAACCATATTGTACAGGTTTTTTAGGCATAATATACAGTTCTATATAGTGGTATATACGTCGGGGTATGCTATTTCGTAAGGTTCATCGCATCCTATCCTTCACCGGTCAGCCTTCTTCGAGCCCTATATTTCTTATAACTCCCAATGCCGTCAGCAGACAACTTCTACGTTTGAAAAAAAATTTTACAAGCTTAAAAACAATAGCCTGTTTGGAAAAACCATGGAAAACGTACGCGTACTAGGTAAGACGCAAAAAAACACATACATACTGCTCTACTTTCTAACAATAAACATTATTTCTCTTTCTATTCTTACATATTTGTTCCACTCTACTAGAATGAAATTTTGTCTCCGCAACATAGAGGTGAGCCTGGAGACCCTGACTAGCCACCCTGAATTTCTCGAAATGCACATCTCTTCCAATGACTTGGTTAGAGCTGACCTCGCCAAGGATCAGGTGATCCTGAATAAGCCTATTTTTATTGGACAGGCAGTCTTTGATCTCTCCAAGCTGGTGATGTATCAGCTCTTCTATGATACCTTGGCTAGCTATGCTTTAAAACTTGGTGGAAGAATCTATATCATGGGTAGTGATAGGGATTCATTCTTGATCCTTCGTACTACCAATATTCGTACTACTACCAGAGAACGATCTTATTCCAAGATTTCGAGAAGCAGAGATTTTAGACAACTCCAATTATCCTTCTACACATCCTGATTTCTCCGACAAATGCAGAGCGTGACTTGGCTGCATCAAAGACGAGGCAGGAGGCAAACTTCCAACGAAGGCCGCCTCCACGGGGCGGAAGTGGATACTGCGGACGATCAACAACCGACCGCAGCGAAGAGCCTTCAACACCCATCCCGCAGGGGTGGGAAACTTCGAAATGTGTCGGGTTTTTGAATAGGAGACGTGGAAAGCCATCCTACCATGGTCTCCTGATGCTTACGGATGGCGACATTGAAAGAAACCCTGGTCCCAAACTCTGTATTCTCCAGTGCAACGTAAATGGGCTACGATCGAAGACCCTAGAACTGGCCAAGGAGATGGAAAGGATGAACGTTGACGTAGCAGCAATCCAAGAAACAAATCTTACCGAGAAGGTTGACACCCCCAAAATTATAGGGTATACACCAGCCAATAGAGTAGATAGAAAGATCAACCGTGCAAACAGAGTCAACCTGACCCCCCACGGAGGAACCATCTTCTACATAAAGGAACGAACTGAATGGAAAGTCGATTCTATCACAAATGATCTACAATGCCCCAACCATGTAGAATATAGTACCCTGAAACTAATCAGTCAAGATAAGAAAGCAGCAGCCAACATACTCAACCTCTATATCCCCCCCACCAGAACTGGAGAAGCAGATAATAGAACCAACATTACCAACTTCGACTGGCTCCCAAACGACCCAAACTGGTTTATTGTTGGGGATGTCAATGCGCACGCCTATTCATGGGATGAAGATTCGACTGAGGACCAAAGAGGAAAAGATCTTGAAGACTGGATCGACAGTAACGAAGTTTGCATCCTTAACCGTAGCTACACTAGAAGAGCACCCGATACGGGTAAAACCAGTGCTCCGGATGTATCCATTGCCTCAGCCAACCTTAGCGATAAGCTCACCTGGAAACTAGGAAAGAACATAGGTAGTGACCACATTCCAATAATCATATCTAACAACATGAAGAGTAAGAGAGAGAAAATACCAACCATCATGAATATCAAGAAAACCAATTGGGAAGAATTTAATCAGATAATAGAAAGTAAACTAACAACATGGGACCTCAACCCACCGCTAGAAGTTAAAAAAGCAGAAAATGAACTCAGAACAATAATGACTGAAGCAGCAAATAAAGCCGTCCCAAAAGGTCACTTGAAAGGAGATGCAAAGACATGGTGGAATGAATCGATTAAGGAAGCTATCAAGAATAGAAATAGAGCTGAAAAACAAGCAGGAGAAAGCAGAGAAAAACGCGAAGAATGGCTTAGACAATGTAAAGAAGTCAAGAAGGTAATCAGAAAAGCTAAAGACAAGAACTGGAAGGAATTTACGGAAAAACTAGATGCAGATACTAGTACGACCAAAATCTTCAGAGTCCTTAAAGGAATGACGAATGAAAAAGAACTAGGCATTAAGGAACAAATCCTACATGAAAACGGCACTCGCTATATCTCCGACAAAGATAAAGCCAAACTATTTGCCAGAAAATATGCCGACGTATCAAAGGTTAAAAGAGACAAAGAATGGGATCAAGAGGTTAAAAAAGAGGTGTATCGGAAAATCAAAGACAGTTGCCAAAACTGCAGAGGCTCCCACGTAGGTATGTGTGATGCTTTCACGACTAATGAAATTAACAAGGCGATTGAAGAACTATCGCTCGGTAAAGCAGCAGGACTAGATGGATGGTATAATGAAATGTTCTTCAACATGAATAGCCAGAACAGAGAAAGAGTCAGACACGTCATTAACACCAGCTGGATCACAAAGAAGGCTCCAACAGAATGGAAGACAGCTGAAATGATACCAATCCTCAAGAATGGAAAAGACCCATCCCAGTGGAAAAGTTATAGACCTATAAGTCTTACCTCATGCCTAGCAAAGTTAATGGAGAGAGCAGTGAAAAACAGACTCACATACTTCCTGGAGGCAAATAACATCATCAACCAAAACCAAGCAGGCTTTAGAAAAGGCTACTCAACAGACCAACAGATAGCCAAGATTGCACAATCTATCTTTGACAACCTCCAGAAACGGAACCGCTGTATTCTCACACTCATCGACTTCAGTAATGCCTACGACAAACTGTGGCGTATGGGACTGTATAAGAAACTCCTGGAAATGAAGGTCCCTAACTGTATGGTGTTATGGATCAAAGAATTTCTCACAGAAAGAATGGCCAAAGTAAAAATTGGAACAGAAAGAAGCAAATTAACACCCATTAAAGAAGGTCTCCCGCAAGGGTCAGTTCTGGCCCCAATCCTATGGCTCGTCTATATCAACGACATTGACAAAAACTGGCCAACAGCTACCACATCACTTTTCGCAGATGACACAGCCACAGTTACAGTCGGCAAAACAATCAAGGAGGCAGAGATAACTACTCAATGTATCCTCGACCGGCTGAAAGAGTGGGCAACCAAGTGGAAGGTCACCGTAAGTCCAAGCAAGACATGCCATATGATAGCCACCTTACACACAGATGAAGTCAATGGGAAAGTTACAGCGAACCTTAAATACGGAGAGGAGAAGATTAACCATGAAAACAACCCTGTGTTCCTCGGAGTTACTTTCGATTGTGGGATGCGATTTACTGAGCATACTAAGAAAGTCCGCAAGAAAATGGCCAAACGTCTTAACACCATAAAACGACTCACAGGGAAAAAATGGGGACTCAGTAGCAGACGAACATCCATAATATACCAACAATGGGCAAGAGCACCCCTAGACTACAGCCTAGGCGTATGGGGGCCATTCGTATGTGACAGCCAAGTGGAGAAACTGGAAATATCAGAAAGAAGAGCAGCCAGACTCATCACAGGCTGTATGGCAACTACACCCATAGAGAGTCTTGTAGAAGAGGCCAACCTTGAAACAACACCAAACCGAATCAAGAGACTATGCGGAATATCGAGAGAGAAACTCAAGAGGTCGGGAACAGAGAACCCAGTCCACAAAATCATGATGACCAACATAGTAAGAAGACTCAAAGCTAAAAATGCATCTGGTCTAAGAAGTAGCTGGCGTGACACCGGTGAAGAAGTCTCCATACAAGCAGACACCGAAAAATGGCCACATGACACGACACCACGGGTGTACAGAATACCACCCTGGAAATGGAAAAACGACCACACCTTCAACATTAACCTCAAATCCGAATGCAAGAAATCTGAAGATAAAAATACCAAAAAGAGAAAAGCGGAAGATACCATCAATGACTGCACCAGCGATATCCAGATATGGACAGACGGATCAGCTAAAGATGGAAAGTACGGAGGAGGTGGGATCCAAATATCAGGAGCACACAATGCTGAGCTATCTATCCCATCAGGACAATACAGCTCCAGCTACCAAGCCGAAATGACAGCCATTAGAGCAGGCCTTCAAGAAGCCAACAAATACGAATGGCGTACAGCGACCATCTTCACAGACTCAAAAGCCAGTATTGAAAAGCTCAGTAGAGGCCCTGCAGGACAAGATGACGTCACAGGCTATGACATATGGAACACCCTCCACAACCT
>JAYRBW010030093.1:0-12203 GCA_036023295.1 Invenusta paracnida
TTTGTATTTTCATGTTTATAGACATGTCCTGATGCTTATAAACATAGAATGCTTACATACCAGTTTATAACTAAAGAAAGATAGATTTACGCCTACGACATAATGTCAGAATGATGGTAGTAGGGCCGACTATGTCAGAAAAAAACCCCTTTGTTGAGAATTTACTTCGGAATCGTGATATACTTTTTAATAAGTAACTCCTACACATTCACTGGTTCAGTGTTTCACAATACAAGCCGCCAGTTGACTTGGAGAGACAGATTACCATATATAATAGTGTTCCTACAGCCGAAACAATACCTCTCATCAAACCGTTTGATGTTGTCGTCATTAAAATAAACATTTAAAACAATTCATCATTTAAACAAATGAGAACTGAAGCATTTCATTTCAAACATTCCCCCTCTCCCTCTCCTCAACTATCCATCACTACGTACACAGGGGTTCGGGAAGGGGAACGGCAACGACGGCAAGACTCTGACTACACGTTTGTATACAGACGGACCCAGCGCCCAGGTTAACAAATCTCGACTCAATGTCACAGCTAATGAGAACTTATCCAATCGATACCGAAACCAAGCCTTGGTCCCGCTTAACTACGAGAGTCATGGAGGGGAGGAGGGTAGCATTGTATGCCCAGGGACCTATGTCGCATCTCTTCCATAGGGTGCACGAACAAGTCTATGTTGCACAGGTGATGCGCTATGCGTCCTGCATTGGTACCTACTTTGACGGGTGCCCTATTTCCAGTGGGGAGTTCTCTATGTTCCAGTTTCCTCTCCTTTATATCCTCCTTCTGGGTTTTGTATTGTTGTTGAAGAGAGAAATTTAGTTGGAAAAATATCTTTCCAAACTCAATATATAAATATGTAGCAATTACTGTGCTTTCATCAATTTTTTTGTATTGCATATTGTAATAATATTTTAAAATTTGAATCAACGTGACTGTAATTAGATATGTAAATGCTTATTTAAAAATAAGGGATTCACATTGTATTTTATAAGTAATTACAAATTATTATATTATTATTAAAAAAACCGAATTCTAAATGACAAAATTTTTAGTATTTTATTTTATTAATTGTATCATGTTTACATTGGCTAATTGCACGTAACATACTTTTAGATATTTTATAATAAGAAACTAATTTTCATATATATTTTTCTGTATTTCTGAGAAATAATTATTTTTTTCCATATGTATGCAAATTGTTGATATAGATTATTTGTTTATGTAATTGCTGTTTTAAACTTTCTTTCCAACTACCATTTTAATAATTCACCCAGGTGAATTTTGAACTATGTATGTATGAACTAAATATATATGAATAGTTATTTTTAATTA
This sequence comes from Invenusta paracnida, assembly GCA_036023295.1. Classification (NCBI taxonomy): domain Eukaryota; kingdom Metazoa; phylum Platyhelminthes; order Proseriata; family Coelogynoporidae; genus Invenusta; species Invenusta paracnida. The sequence goes on from JAYRBW010030093.1 coordinate 1,346, forward strand.
AACTTGAAGAAATATATAGTATGTATTTTATTTCAAAGTCATATTTTCCTGTCATAATTGTAGTAGAGAATAAATGTTACTTGTTTAGCTCACATGAACTACTTCTAATCAATACAAAGAAGAGATGAAAAGAGTAAGAGTTACACAAAATACATAAAATATATCAAAAACGATTTTTACTTGAATTTCTCACGGACTCGCAATTTCTTTGCGATATTTGAAATTTATACTGTTTTAGCGAAAGTTAAACCCGTTTATGCATGTTTAAATAGTATCTCACTTTCTCTGAGGGGTTAAAAAGCTGTGATTTCATCTGGCCATTTTGTGTAAAATGTATCAATTAAAAATTAAATTTAAAAGTTTACGAAAATTTGAAACACTTATATTTAGATATTTTAGTGGGACTCCTAACTTTATTGATTAACCTCTTGTACATACAAATTACGATTAATTTTATTTTGTCAAGAGACATTTATTTTAAAGCATTAGGGACTTATATTTTCCCAATTTATCTAAATATTTATTACATTTATATACCACATATATATCCACGTAACATATAAAACAAAACATTGTAATTAACAGTTATTATGCACATATTTTAATCAAATATTAAAACAAGGCTGTTAATCTTAAGAAAACACAAATATATAGGATTTTTCAATCTTTACATGATGAAGATAAGGGAAAGTGTTTCAATAAAGCTCAAATACAATTCAATACATTTAAATTAATCGAAATGGCTACACTTAAACACATAGAAAATGTTTAAAATGCGTGGAAATAATATTCAACGAACGCTATTAATCCGTAGAGTCAATTTACTCCTCCATCAAAACTTCTTCAGCTAATACTTTATAATGGCAGAGTAATGTGTTAAACCACAGACTTATATGCAAAATCGTTGAAGTCTAGGGTGGTGACCCTTCTCGTGTGAGCTCCATGAACTATAAACCAAAATAATTTCTACAAATGTGCATAAGAGCGGATTTTACAACATTAAATTAGAATAACATCTATTTTAAGTGTATTTGTGCTTATATATATATATATATAGTAATCCGTAATAAAAATACTGAATAATTTAAAAATATATATATTCAAAAATATATTTCACATATATGACAATCATACCTTTAATTTAAATTTTTAAATAATAAATAATATATTCAAATTAAAAGATTTATAAATTCTAGCATTTGATATGTAATGATCTATTAGTTGGTTTTCTTATTTTAAGATAATTGTTGTTGATATTAGTATTGATTAAAATAGCAAATTACTGCCTAAAAAGTATGAAAGCATCCATGGTACAACTTGTAGCTATAACTTTGGCTTTCGTGCACATTTGCTGAAATTATATTAATTTGTGAGTTATTAGACTTACATGTAAATGGGTATCACACTAATCTGCTTAAATAGCCTTAGCTGGTAATGATTATTGACTTTAGAGTATAGTATGTGCTTACACAAATTCAAAGCATCATTATTATGAGTTGTGTTATCATTTACAAATAAGCACGCATTATTTCGACTCCAAGAACCAGACTAGCAAGAATAAGTAGGCTCGTTGGACCCTGAGAGTGATTCGTATCGATCGCCCCAGCTGTTGGACAGTCACTTTTGTAGAGTCCAACACAGGCTGCATACATGATGACATGAGCGACGTAGTTCTGCTCGTGGACTCGATGGAAAAGATGTGACATTGGCCCGCTCGCGTAAACAGATACATCCTCACCTGCGTGGGACTCGAAGGGTTTCTTCACCGCTGATTGGAAGCGAGCTGTGGAGCCCATGACCTGTTCCGAGGTTAAGTTAGCTCGGGTTTCGTTGACTCCTGGGCCACTTGGACCGTCCGCGTACATCAAAGTTGTGAATGTCTTATCATCGGAGGCCATGCCTTCGCCCTAGAGATAGTGGGGAAGAGAGAGAAACTAAAACAAATTTGCTGGAATATTTAAGAAAATATAGTATAAATGGACTGATCCTCATGTGGTAGATAAGCTGCAAATATACTGCTTGCTTCTGTTTATAAAAGCATCAAATCTCGTACAGTAGTTAGCCTAACTAAAATTAGTTCAACAAAGTCAAAGTTTCGGTCGTTGTACATAAGTGAAATTGATGGCCATCTTAGAAAATATCTGTAAAAGGACACAGAGTCTTGTTTTCTAATGATTCAATATCTAAATCCACTTGCATATGTCCTAAGTATATTAGGTTACCTAATTATACCAAATTTTGTACTTTTATCAAGAAGTTAACAATTCCAATATATTTCTAAATTTATTCGCTCACTGGGTATCAATTTTTATTATTTTGTGTTTTGAAATAGTTATGAACTTTTTAGAATCGATTAATTTACGCAATATACTTAAAATATGCATCACTGACAACTCTACCTTGATACTTAGTCCTTTGAATATTGACTTTTAATATCCTCGAATAGTTATTCCTATAGAGTGTGGAATTATATTTTGAGAGATCAGTAAATAAAATGAAATAAAAAAATAATAAATAGATTTATTCTATTAAAATTTTAAATCGGGCGATATGTTTTATGTCAATTTATTTAACGCGAAAAAACAAACAAGTGAAGTTTAATTAGGTAAATGGCGAAATATTATTTCGTGATCATTGTAATAATAGTGTTTGTTTATTTATTCACAGCTTAAATTAAAATTAATCAACAAGACAAAAATGTGATGGCTAACGTTATTTATTGTAGTGTGAATAGTTTTATTCACTATACTCGTACTAAAAACTAATTGTGATTTAAATGTATTGGTGTAAACAAAAAACAAAGATATTATTTGATTTACACACATTTATAGTGAAATTATTTCCTTATGTATTAATGTGATATTTCAGGTGATCCCTATATAGACCATAATCTTTAATCATTTAAAAAATTAACTCACATGTCCCATGTCAAACATTTGTAGGTCGAATATTGATCGTCCTCTAACTGGGAATCCTCCAAGGGTGAACGCGTGAGAGTGATCAGCAGTCACAATGATGAGAGTGTCATCCGGAACCGTCAGTGAGATGGCCTCTTTTACTGCCTCATTGAAAGCCAAGGTGTCCTTAAGTGCTACTCTAAAAGTAATGGGAAGTTCTTTAAGTGAAAAATTAAAAGGTTTGTTGCAAATATGCTCCATGATGAAATAATTATGTATGTTTCCAAACTAAATTGTTTCTTAATGTTGTAACATATACATTTTTAAACATGTAAAAAAATCGCTAAGTATAAACAAAAGTATTTGTTTTTTAAATACATATGTTAATAGTTTCGCGGGAACATTCTATTGTTGGAGAAAATACAACTATTAGTTAAAAACTGTATATTAAAATGTGTAAATAATATTTAAAAAAAAATACAGCTATGCAAAAGTGAGAAATTAATTTTATAAATTTGAATTTTATTATTATGTAAATTAATCAAAATATTAAAGAGATGTTATTCTATGTATACGCATATCATTAATACAACACAACACAACACAACAAAACATATCTTGTTTTATGATTTTTTATGCATCGCACAGACGTTATGGTTGTTTTAATATATAACCAAAAAATAATAGCAATTTTACAATCTAAAATACTCTCTGAAGTATATTTTACATGTTTGCTATCAATAATTATTTATTCATTACAAATTTTGATTATGGATTATACAATTTTTATGATAAAATCCGATAAAATTTTATTTATCTGCTTTAATTATTCAATTTATCAGAGATTTTATCAAATATCATTGCTTGTTTTCATAATATTAATCACAACAATATATTTCATGTAAATAAATTTTATAAAACTCTTTGTCATTATACCTATATTAACCTGTATTAACCTGTATTTAACCTGTATTTGCATAGATCGCTTAAAACTAACTTGGCTAGATTTAAATGATGAGCGTGATCAATTCGACCGCCTTCAACGAGAAGAAAGAACCCCTTTGGGTCCCGGGACAGAATCTCAATGGCAGTCCGCGTCATTTCAGCGATGCTGGGCTCATTCTTTCTAAATGCCTCGAAATTCATGTGTGAGGGTTCAAAGAGACCTGCAGAAATGAGGGCGGGAGTATCATGAACTGTTTAATATATGTCGATTTTACTAGCTCAAATGATTTATGGAAAAGCTGGAGTATGAACTTGAAGTAATAAGGCTTTGACTTTCCTTATTAATTTTTGATGATTTATTTATTAAAGATGTGTTAGTTTTAGAGGCACATTCCGCATCATCTTTAAAATAAAGGCCCAATAGTATTTGTCATTTTAATTAAATTAAAACAACATTCCAAAAAAATCTTTTGTTAGCTTTTTCGTTAATGGAATTCCAATTTTTAATTCTAAATGTTGCTATTTATTTGTTTGGTAAACACAAGAAAATTAATACTAACTATCTGTATATATTATTGTTAGCTTATAATATTACTTAGTTATATTTATATTCATACTTATATGTATATATATATAAACTTCATTTAAATGCATGATCAATTTCAGCCCCTCTGAAAGTGTCAAAAATAAAAAAAACAATTCCACTTTGCTATTATTTCAAGAATATATTGTCAAAAACTACTTTTATAAATTTCCTATATATATATATATATATTGTAAATCAAGTAACTATAACATTAGTTAACGTTGACATTAAATATAGTAATAAAAATATATTGTTTTCTAAATTTATAAAAACAAAAACTTACCAAGGACATACTCTCCATCGGCCGGTGAAATCGACTCGAATTCTGCCTGATTAGTGACGTATTTGGTTTTCCGGCCTTTTGCTGCTTGGCGCGATTTCCATTCGTTGATAAGATTACGATCGGTGCGCTTGCCTACTCTTTTGGGGTACTCGGGGTCTGTGTCGTTTACAGTCAGAAAGGTCTGTCTTCCACCACCGAAAGTGACACGAAAGTCGAGAGCGTTGTCGAGAAACTGCTGAGAAATGTCTACACACCTTTTCCTATCTGACGTTGGCACATCGCTGGCATAAAAGATGAACAAAAAACAAGACAAATCTTATAAGACTTAACAGGACTCAAAACAAATTATAGCTCAATAGAATCGAGCTGCACTCAAACGATATACTAATTCGCTACGAATTATAAAATCAAAATATAAACTTTATATCTATGTAGAAATTACGTGTTCAAAGATGCTGTCTTATAAATAGTATAATATAAAAATAGAATTATTATAAAATAAAAACAAAGAAATACTGTAAATACATGTTGACTATATCTAATGTATAATATACCTTTTCTGCCCAAAACTAATACATGAAGGAAAATAAAGAAGAACTGGAAAATATATATAAGTAAACAAGAAAGGAATATACACAAACGTATGCATTTATTTATTGATATGTATGTATATTTCATATCGATAAACCAATAGCCCAGGGCGCAGCCAGGATTTTGCAATGAAGGAAGTGCAAATTAAACGTAATTTTTTTGATAAACTTATTTGAAATGATCGATACCTACCAATTGATCAATAGAACCTAAAAAACAATATTTAATTATCTAAATATATTAACACATTTTTATACTTAACCTTTATGTAAAAGCTATTTATTATTTGGGGCTTTTTAATAATTAACAACAATTTAAAATTGAATTATAATGGTAAAATTGTATATATTTTAAAGTATTTTAAACCATAAAAATAAGTCACCAAATTTTAATTTCAAAAATTGCATGCTTATTTCATATGTAATATAAAAAATGAAGTCTAATATGATTGCAGTGCTGCTAGCAGATTTGCACCATAGAGATATGAATATTCTTACATCTATGATTTGCATTATATTCAAACTCTGGTTAGCGACGTCCACGACAGTTAGCAGTATGTATGTATGTATTTGAGAAATTAATTTTTATCGCTTAAAAATTAATGGATATAAGATAGCTCGTAACTATTTATATGCAAATAGTGAAATTTTTCGTATATCTAGTTTGAATGAAGAGAATTTAATAATTAAAAGCAGAATATATCTAAGAAATGTTCAGTATGTAGACTAGTATTCCAATGAACCACAGCTATCTAGTGTCAGTCTCGTTGACATGAACGCTATTTGTTATATGTATGTACATTACGTAAATATGAAAATTCACACCTACATAGTAGGTAGCCTAAAACTAAAGATACTAGAGTTTTGTTTATTTTCAGGTAATCATGGTTGGTTATCATGTTATTCATGTTATCTTACTATGTATAGCTTTTTCATAATAATGTCATTATGTTTGTGATTTGTTTAAATATTATAAACACTTGAGTTGCATTTTTTTATATTAGAGAGCAATTATATTCTAAAATATTATCTACAAGTATTTAATAATAGTTAGTATTGATTGAATAGGTAATACTACTTAATTTTTCTATATTATTTAAAAATTAAAATTTTCTATTACAACTAAGAAGTAAAAAAGCAATCATAGAATTTTATAATGGAGACGACCATTTTCGTCAATTACGCATTTTGTCAATTTTTAGTATCTTTGATTAAAACTTGTCTTATCTAGATTAACCATGGATAGAAATTGCAAACCGCAATTTTTCCAAAATCTCCATAATTTCCAAAAATTTCCAAAAATTTTATTAGGGTTTTTTCCAGAATCTTCAAACTATTGTACGTACTTTTAAGATCTTAGTAATGCCTCGAGTAAATATACTCTGATATTTTGTTTGACTTTAGATTAATACTTCTGTATTAAGCTTTACGAAGTACTTGTGTCGCTATTGATTTAGCTGTTAAAAGTTAATGAACTTAGTCATAGTTGAATGTAAGGTATTTAAATAGAAATAATAGGCTAAATATATAAAACTTACATTACGAAATTCTGTTGTAGTGATATATTGTATTTTTGTATAAATTTATCATGTATAAATTTAGTATTTATCCTACAACATACAAAATGATTTGACATCCATAATGGGGCAACAACTTATACAACAGAAATTTACGTCTGACATTTAACATGCAGTATTTTTTTTCAATTAGTGTGGATGAGGCAGCGTATGTGTCCAATCATGAGAACTAAATTTTGTTGTATGATACCTGGATTCTGCTGACAACATTCAGAAAGTATTTATGGACTTTATTGTATGCGACACAGGATTAACTGGACGGGCAATCGCCAAGAAGCTTCTCCGAGAAGCCATCACTAAGCTAGGCCTCGAAAAAAAATCTCCGCAGATAATCATATGATGAAGCAGGACACATGTCGGGAAAGTCACAAGGTGCATTCTCAATCATAAAGCTAGAAGTAGATTCAACCAAAGGGAATATATATTCATTGCAATGTCACCAATTAAATTTATGCATCATGCAAACCTGTGAAGTCCTTCCTTTTTCTAACATGATGAGTGTTATTAGTGAGGTTAGCAAACTTTTAAATAACTCACCAAAAGGCCAGTCGTCTTGAAAAATCCCTTAACAAATCAGATGATAATTAATCATAAGATCAAATTACTTGATGTATGCAGGACACGATGGATTCAAAGATATCATGCAATGAAAGTATTCCTCGATCTGTTGCAATTGGTAATTGAAACGTTGGAGTATATCAGTTCATCGGTTGACTGGAACAGAGAGACTATTGGTGTAGCTCGAAGTTTGTGTTTGTCTATTAGAAAATTAGACAATTAGACAATTATACAATTAGAGTTTGTGTCTTCTTTAATCACAACGAGTAAAGTTCTCTCTATGAATAAAGGTTTGTGAAAAAACTGCAATTATTTAGAATAGTAGACATTGTTCGTGGATTTGAAAACATCAAGGATGTTAGAGGTATAGTTTCCTCACTGAGGCATAACATTTATGCATTTATTAACGAAGATTTCTTTAATGAAGTATGAACAACTGCCTAAACTCTTGATTTGGATGTCACAGCTCCTAGAAGGTGCAGTTGACAGACCTTGCGACAAAACGCTCCGTCCGAATCCATTTCAGAACATTATAAACGTATTTTCTCAATTCCCCTTATCGATAATCTAGACCAGTAGTTCAAAGATTGTTTTTCTGCCACCCAACAAAGTGAGTGCCATTCAAGGGATGTACATCGTTCCTTCTCTTGTCATCAATTGAAATATTCAAGTGAAAAGCTTAATCGAGGAGTTGCTTACAGCCATGACCTTCCAAAGCGGCGGTCTCTCGAAACGGAGCTAATGATGTGGTAAAGAATGTGGCTTACATTGGAATTGAAGGTGCCCAGCTCCCCACTAGAAGCATTGGTGGTTGCCGATGAACATTTTCCTCTAACATTCTAACAATATTGTGCCTTGTGTGCACAATACCGGTCATCAGTTGCGAGAATGAGCGTAGCCTTAGTGGTCTGTGCCGTCTTAAGACATGGTTGCGAAGCAGAACGATCAACGAAAGACTGAATGTACATTATTCTGTTAAAATAAATACTGCAAAAGTTAGCAATACATTAGCAAGATACAAAGCACCCTAAACGGATGCAATTTGTTGCCATTCTGCTAGACATGTAGTGCTATTAATTTTTGTTCTAAAAAGTGACATATTTTTCCACTATAATGTTATAACGTCGTATAATACCTATATTGAAGATTTTGTTTTCTTTCAAATTTCTTGTACTTATATTATGCTATTAAGTTTTCCTTTTAGATAAATTTTATCAAGTTGTCTTTTGTAGATTATAATATTTTTATTAAACATACATGTTTATTCGAAATTGTTTGTCACCTATACATTTCCATATATATATTTAAATAAACACTTAAAATTGTGAATAATGAATAAAGACACATGTATTCATTTCATCATGTATTCTTTTTTTTCAAATATAATAATGAAAAATACATAGTAAATATGTTGTAAATATGCAGAAAATTTTAAAACCATAAATTTGGGCGACACCCAAAGTAAATTTCTGGACACGCCCCTAATGGTGTCACATCACTTCATCTTATTTCTTTTAGGCTTATTTCCATATATTCATGTTATCTTCCATTTTTATCTTCCATCGGTATTTTAGGTATAATAATATAGAAAGAGTCAGTATATGGAGGTATAATAATTCAAGAGTTTAAAATGTTTCAAAAATTGAACGCTATAATGCCACCAACAGCACTTTACGTATCACTGATTACAATAATAATATAATATTAATAAAATATGAAGAGAATATTATTAACTGTGACAAAGAGTCAAGTCAAAGAGTTGGTTATGAGTGAAGTTAGTTAAATAGACGTTGTATTTTATGTATGTATAAATAAGACCAAATGTAACAACTGCATAAGACGATGTGGCACAATTATATTTTCATTCCATTTCATTCCGTCATCGCATTAACAAAGTACAATGATAAGATGAAATGCTACATACATAATCTCCATTATATTATATATCATTTTTCGAGAGTATAACTTCGAGAAATTTCAATAATACGAATATCAATTTGAAATGTTATCATATTTTTGAATAAAGTTTACATTTAATAAAAATTATGCATGTTTTAATTACCACCTAAACCCAAACTATTAAAAATATAAGTTTAGGTATCTAACAAGATAAATAGAAATTGCCACCTTACATATATCTATAAGGCCACTTACCTAAAGTTTTCTACCTACACCTGCCATAACCACCTAGAGATGAAATAGGCCCGGAGCTCCATTACGAGGGGAGCATTACGTTGTAAGTTTGAACTGGGGTTATAACCTGGAACTTTCAAACGAGGCACCGCAGATATATACTATATTTAAAAATTTATTACAAATTTCTGTGGTTTACTCTCGGATATTAATTTCTCCGCTAAACGAGTAAAATTGCAACTTCAAAATGATATTAAACCTATAAATTAAGATTTCATTTATTTCAAGCTTTGATTATATATTTTAAATATTGGTTATGAATCATGCAAATTTAAACTAAACAAGTATGATACCAAAACAAGTACTGACCTCAAAATATTAAACCACTTTGCATTATCCAAATATAAAAATTTTGACTAAAAAGTAAAATAAAGCGAAGGCATAATAAAATTATCAAAATCCAACCAGTTCTGCTAATTACGGCTGGTTTCCTCCATTACAAGCAAATTTGGGTCGCGCCACCCAGCGCATATTTTTCTTTCATAAGCGAACGATGCGAGCATCGCTAGTGACAAAGTTAATTAAAATATTTAGTTACCTTGAAGTAATAACTATTTTTATTTTATACATATACTCATACGATAACATAAGTAGACGAAAGTAATTATTATGGAATGACAATCCTCCACATTTCCATCCATATTGTATACAAACTGTAATGCTCCTTGCGCCTGACAAATTGCAAATCAAGCTTATTTTATTTTATTTTATTTTATTATTATAAATTGCATCTTCAACTACATACATAGTCAGTTAAATGGGCGGGGCATGAGAAATAGAATAGTTTTTTTAATGGACACAAAGGGCGGGGCTTTAATCATAGAAGTCATCTCCATCCATTCTCTCTGGTTATTTGTTGCGAAAAATCCAGACACCGCTGTTGTTCTTGACATAGATTGGCGACTGATTGGCGTATAAGTATTTACTAAATATAGATAATTATTATTTATTCGAGATACATAATATATAGTTCCTTATATTTATTGAAGACTCCGCATGTGTATGTTTTACAAAAAAAAATTCCCTTAAAAAGGTTTCTCTAAAATAATTAAATAGAAAACAATGTAAAAATTCATGTTTATAAATGACATGAATATATATTTGTCAAAAAATATCTTTCGTCAAAGAAACTATATATGTATATGTTACCGACAATCTGTAAAATCCGTCAATGTGCAAAATGCCTAGGCAATTTGAAATATGCCGGATACACCAGGCAATCTGTAAAA
>JAYRBW010030104.1:0-12201 GCA_036023295.1 Invenusta paracnida
AAGGCTCTGTGAGAAGCATCAAGTTCATCGGATAAAGTTGGTGTCAAGGTAAGAGCTTCAGCACCGTACGTAAGAATTGATTGTACACACGCTCAAAATATATATAGATAATAATATATATAAGTTTATTATGTAAATTAAGATTATAAAAGTTGACACGAGTATATATACATCAATAGTAGAAGAAGAATTTGTTTTATTCTAAGAAGAAAATTATATAATTATATTATTTACTTATTTATAATTCCGTCACATAGAAAGGATTTGTAAAATGAACTAACGTGTAACGATCGAGAGCAAGCAGTTTTTGAAGACCAAGGTCCCGAGTTCATTAGTTGCTCTGTCCATGATGTTGACGCCACTCATATTAACTTGGACCTGGAGTTTGTGTGGCAGTATAATTGCACTAAGTTCACTAAGAAATGAGACAACACAATTTAAAAAAGTTCTTGACTTTGTAGTAATATAGTATCTAAACCTACGGTAGTAGATTGTTAGCTCATGCGAGCAACCTATGTACAGTATGGTATATTAGAATATCACAAGAACGACCTTTTTTTAAACCGCTACGATTTAAAAACAAATTTAGATTTTGAAAATATTTATATTTTATCGTGTAGCACCACCGAAAATTAATCAGCTTGCCAATCTTCAACTTCATAACTATTATAGAACCTGAGATATGTATGTAGGTGCGAAAAACGATATTTTTCGTATTTATTCTTATTTTTCAGACCCAATAACACACCCTAAAGTTAAGAGATTTTTATGAAATTTTGAAAATATATTGCAAATGACCCGGAAATTAGAAAAATTATATTTGTATCTAGAAACCTTTGCTAGGGGCCTAGATTTTGTATAGCATCACTGTTTAAACCCAATAACACCCCTTAAACTTTAAGCGATTTTTATGAAATTTTGAAAATATATTGGAAATGTCCCGGAGATGAGAAAAATGATAGTTTTACTTAGCAATCGTTGTTAGGGGCCTAGATTTTGTATAGCAACCACTTTTTAGCCACAATAACACACCCTAAACTTTAAGCGATTTTTAGGAAATTATATATAATCAAATGCTACATTAATTTGTCTCTTAATAATGTATTCAGCAAAATATTTGATATTAATAAAAGCCAAAAATGGCAAAAAGTATGTTAACTCAACCCAAAAGAAATTAAATATCCGTTAAATGTGTTAGCTCTTTAGTTAACAATATTGGAGTTTATCTAACTACGTTTTTTATTATTAAGAAAATTATTAAGTATATCCTGCCATTATAATACGTTTAATTACGTTTAATACATTAGATTAATTGAAAACACATTACATTGAATGAAGTTATACAATTATAAATATCCTAGACAAAATGCTTTTAGTTTAATACTTTTTTTAAGTTCAATTAAGCATAATATTTTTAGCAACTGACGATCACGTTAATATTAAATTTGAGTTGTTTAATGCATTGCACTTTAGACCGATTTAATAGCGGTCAAAAATAGGCCTATTCTCCTTGGAATAATAATATAAGAGCTGGTTGCATCACTTAAGATACATAGCTGACGCCCTATTCCTCTTGGTATAATGATGTATTGTAGATACAAACAAGACATCGTAAGATGTAACTACAATAGAGAATATAAAACAATAATAAATAACGGTTAAATGCATTATATTAGTCATAGACCTGTTGACCAATAAAATTGCTTTATGTTTAGAAATGAAGTAAATACTGAATCCATAATATTAATTAATCATGTCTCAAATGCGTAGTCAGTTATATTTCATAAAACCTTAATTAAGAACGGTTGTAGCATAACAAATAATATAGAATCGTCATCTTCTCATAAATAAATTACGATATCACTATAGATTTCATTGGTTATTTAGACTAAGACAGTTATGAATAGAATATTGATCAACAACTGACAGCAAAAACAATCAAATCGTTCAGAATATTTATTTTTATGCTGTGCAATAGATGAAATCATTTTTAAAGTTGAGATACGAAACAGAAATAATCAAAAAGAAATTAGCTTTTGCAATAATTTTCAAAAAAGATAAAACATTCGCATAATTAAGAATAATGTTTCAATTAGATTTGAAATTCCCGTTACTTCTATAAATAAGCATATCAAATTGTCCAGTATTTGAGGCGTATTTAAAACTCAAACAATTAAAATTAAATTACAAAATACGCACGGTGTTTATAAAGTAAGAAACTATTATAATAGGATAATATTTAATCAATGATAAGGTAAAATTAGTTATATTAAAAAACTTGATGATGGCATAAGTTGCTATGATCTGTCTATAGATAATAAATTTACATTTTGACTCTAAAAAATTAACAATAAAACCGCTATAACTTTGCATATAATAGGTCTTCAAGTACAATTTAATTTTTAAATATAAACAAATATTCACAATTAGTGATAATGTATTCTTTAATATATATTATTTTTAAATATCATGAGCACATCACCCAGTTTTTCTGGGGATTCTGATATTATAAACACATTGTACATACGAGAATTATATACATTATACTTAAAAATACATAACTCTACACATATCACTAAAAAAACATGAATTATTTTAAATGCATTAACATGTAACGCCACGTTCCTTAAATTGAATTCAAAAACTAATACCACCACAAAAGCAAAACCAATAATGTATGCAAACGAAAAGCTAAAGAATAATAAAGTAACAAACTGTCTTTGTGTAAAAAGAGGTGATTTATATTAGAATACATAACGCATGTAGTTATAAATACATAAATGTATTGATTTCAAGTGAATGCCTGCACGCGTTGTATATTGATATGTAATAAACTCAGAAACAACGGTCGATTGCACAAAAATAGGACGGTAATAAAGTAGGAATCTTAAATACTAAGGAAAACAGAGCTGTAAGTAGAATAGAGGCGACACAGAAAGATTAAAATGGGAACATTTTATCTTACAAAGGAAAATTCGATATATTTATAAGGAAAAACTTATAAATTCTGAATAAAAAACATTTTTAATGAGGATTGTCAGTATTATACTTATAGCTCTGTGACTGAAATATTTGCCAATTGAGTTGCAACAAAGACACAATAATATAAAAATATTGATAAGTAAATAACAGTTAGAAAATATCATGTAGATCATCATAAATTAACAATTGAGATATAATTTACTAAATCAAAATAACAGAAATAACGGTAACATAGAAATTATGGAGTCAAGATTAGAATCACAGTATTGAATGTACATTATACTCATATTCAATTTAAAAAAGTATGTCGTATCATTGTCTAAAAATAAATATTAAAGATAACACAACAAGCAAATACATATTATCGGTGAAAGAAATTGGGAAGGACAAACACGTTATGTATATTGGTTTGATCAATTAATGTGGCGCTATGTACACAATACAGAATTTCAGTAATCAGTTTTATATGCAGGTATAGAGTTGACAGGCATTAAATAATACATAGAATAAACAAATGATGTGTAAAGATGGCATCAATATAATTTTTATAAAAAAAAAAAATTTTTCTTACTTTAAAGATAAAGGGAATTAATCTTCCAATATATGCAGTACATAGAAATGATGGAGACAGTCGTAATACACACATATAACTTATTTTTTGGCTTCGAAAATGTTTGGACAATTCTACAATAAATAGGCATTTATTATTTCAAGTAATTTCATTAGAGTTAGCATTCTTGGATAAAGTAAAAATACTACTTTAGTTGAAATAGCAACATTTTGAAAGGACACCCAAAAATTTAACATAGGAAATATCCCATTCGATATATCTTAGTTCAAAATTTGTTCATTCAAAGGTGCTTCATTTTGTGAAATGTTTTTTAGAATATGTACAATCACAGTAAGACGACAGAAGAGATAGTGGAAGGAAAGAAATTAATATTCAAATAAATAGCTATGAAAATATGCTAGTTTTATAGTGTACATTCTCATATACTCAAATGCTATTTCTTACATAACTTAGGCGTATAAGGTCAAGTAAATCAATAAAAAAATAAAAGTAGTATTTTGTCCATTGGTTATAGACGCAAATGAAGGGTGCATAAAGAAAAGTTACTAACATAAATGCCTTCACAAGTTGGTAAGTGAGAATTCCTGTAAAATCTTTCTTTTTAGGAACTATTTAGAATACAAGCTTTACAATACAAGACCATTTAGTTGATTCACTAAATCCATAACTACCGAACAGTTCAACGACGATGGTCGTGTCTGTTGGCACCACCTCCATGACCAGAATAAAAAGGAACACTAGTAGTTGGGCGTAGATTCTGATCCGGTGGCAACTGGGGTTTCGAGTAGTGCGTGACAATCTGATGATCATTCGTGAGCATGACATCCTGGTCCTGGGCCGGTGCTTCGCACTGCAGAATAGAATTCCTCTCTCCCCGTCCACCCCCCAACATCCCCTCATCACTCGTGTAACTGGGAGCAAAGAGGACCGTGTGATGCGGTTGACTCCCGGTACAAGTGGGGAGAATGCCCCTAGCACCAGACGTAACTACCGGAAGATTACCCGAGTAGATGAGGAGATCGTCCACCAAGACAGAGAAATCCTTTACTCCCCGACTGGGCGTCTTGCTGTAGTTCCACAGGCGGATCATTGAGAGAGACACTGGGTAATCAAAGATAATGAAAAGCTTATTGAGTTGGCCAGGAAGAATGGGTGCAAGCCACATGTGACGTCCGTCGCTGGTATCATGGATACCATCGATCAGTTTATCCGGAGTGCGTATATCTAAAGAACTTCCAGTCTTCTGCGGGTTGAGCACGTTGGTGGACTCCGGAAATGCAGCAATGTTGCTCTTTGTCAGCTCCAACTTCTTCCTATTCTCATCGTAACATTCCAAACCATTGAGACCAAGGTAGTACTGGTCGTTCCAGGCGCAGAATAAATTCATTTGGTAGATGAAGCCACAAGGGAGGCTACTTTCGCTGTCAGGTGACTCAAACCTCTCCACCTCTGCAAACAGGATCTCTTGTCCAAAGTCGAAGTGGCAGTGTCCAGGCGCCTTACGTAATAAGTAGCCGCCCGGCGGGGAGATTGTCCGGCCATCTCCAGTCACTTGTACAACTTTGGCCCCACGATAGGCGTCCTCCGGCGACTTGTTGTAATTCCAAACGCGCAGGCCCGCTACTCCCGTAGCCTGTGGAAATCGTATTTCTAATGTGTGATCTTCCCCTTCTGTGAACGGAATCATCCACATCTGCTCATCCGAAGTGGTGCGAGTTGTTCCGTTCACCAACTTGTCCAGCGTCCGGCCGTCGTGTCGACAATTGGAAAGGACCGTCATATCGCGTGGATCTGCCTCCAACATCTCAATGGTTATTGGAATAACATTGCCAGCAGAGTCGATGAGCTCAAGGCCCGTAAGACCCAGATAATGTTCGTCACCCCAAGATGCCGTGAAGTTAAGGAGAAGGTGTCTGATTGTGTAGACACCCGTGTTAAATATGGAGCTCAGTGAGGCGGCTGGCTTGTCCGCTGTTGCTGACTTTTTCATTTTGGCGCACGTGAACGGACGGGAAGTGGTGCTATTTGTGATAGGAGATGCCTCTGTCTCCGAAGTGTCCGCAGTGGGAGGTCTTTCATTCGCCTGACGTTCAGTATCCGCTTCATCTGACGAAGATTCCTCCAACCGGATGAACGCCTTGTCGTGAAAGGACACATTCTCCAGAATCTGATCATCAGTCGTGAAAAGAATCGTCTCGCACGAACCGTCAGAAACAACTCCGCATGCCCGGACTATGTCCCCCTTGAAAATGAACCGACTGGCGAGACTCACTTCGATAAAACGCGCCCCACGTGAAGAGTGAATTCGCGACTTGTTGTAATTCCAGAAGCGAAGCAGAGCCAGTCGATGAACTCGGTCAAAGGAGATGTAGATCCAGTGATTGCTGCCCTCTGTGAAGGGAGTCAGCCACATGTGAACGTCATCTCGGGTTCGATTCACGCCGTCTGTGAGGTTGGTTACCACTCGAGGGTCTTTACCATAGCCCGAAAGAATATTAATATCAGCTGGCTCGGCACGAATGGCCTTGACTCGGATAGGCTCCCCAGTGTCGCTAAAGAGTTCTATCCCTGTCAAACCGACGTAGTGACTGTCTCCCCATGTAGAACGAATGTTGATAACAAGTTCCGATCCTTCGGGCAGCTCGGGAATAAAGAAATCGTCATCTGACCAACCAGAATCCCCTTCTTCACCAAACTCTTCTTCCACCTTGTCGTTATGTAAAGGAACAAGAGTTTTGTTTAGAAGGGCATCGTCATCCTCCTCCAAAACAGTGGAATGACGACCGAGTTGTTTGTTACTCAAAACCTGTGCTGCATGTTTGTCAGTCGTTGCCACAATGCACTGGTCTAAAGAGTCGCCCTCGATACCAAGTGAAATCCGCCCCGCCTGACTACGGTTAAAGAAGTTTAGCGAGGTCCAAGATTGTTCAAGAATGTTCTCCTTACTTTTGCGGCGCTTCTCCCGAGCTGCTGTGATTTTCTGCATTGGAGTAAGCCGACCAGCCTCGTCATTTTCATTCAATAGAAGGTCATCCCTTGGAACGGAGGTGACCTCCTTATTGTTGGAGGAAGAGTCTTTCAACCAACGTAGCGACTTCGATGATCGAACTTTCTTGCACTCCTTCAGTTTGTTTATGAGGCAGTCATCATCCGTGCTGCAGGTTACATCTTCTGCTGCTGCCATCGAAGCAGAAACTGGTGGTGAGGCAGTAGCTGTTTTTTCCTTGGGTGACCTTGAAGAAGGAAGAGACTGACGCGGAGAGTTCAGTTGCGATGACTGACTCTTGCGCATTGACTGGGAAGGGTGATCACGCAATCCTCCAGCGGCAGATAAAGCCTCCTGTGATTTGTACAGAGCGGCAGCGGAAAGGAGGTTATCCGAAGAAGACTTTGGAAGTTGGGAGAATGACGGGCCTGAGATTGGCGGTTCCTGGTGAGTCCCACTACTGGAGCTGCCACTTTCTGTGGCACCACGACCACTACTACTGGCAGGGGAGACTGTTTTAATGGTTGTTTTGGGTGGGACAGGGTTGACATAACCAAGGTCAGCACAATCGCTCGCTTCTTTTGAAGCTCTGGCTACTGCATGGGGAGATCGACGGGTAGTGGAAGAAGAGGAAACGGCATTCGGTTCCAGCTTGCAAGTGCCATCCATCATGATCACATTTCCATAATCAAAGACCTGGTTGCCACAACCCCTGCTCAAGTCGGCGTCAAACACAATCTCATTTTCGACGGAGATTTGACATTCGCGAACCCCAATATCCAAATCCTGAAGAGATTTATTATAGTTCCAAATCATGATTTTATTAATCTGCGAAGATTTTGCAAATTGGACGAGAATGGTCAACGTAACATTGGGTCGGAAAACTGTCGACCACATTTGACGTTCCTTTGTCGTCTTAAACTTACCATTGTAAATATTATCCAACGTGGGCCCAGCCTCCATTTCTCGACAAGAGACTGAACTAATCGCTATCCGCTTTCCCATCGTATCAAAGAGTTGAATTTCCGTGAGGCCAATTTTATCCGGATGTCCCCAATTGGATATTAATTCTAGTTTGACACAGGAAGTGGCCGGCAGTGGTATTGGCATTGGCAGCTGTAAAGGTGACGATTGGGTCACATTTTTGCTGCTGCTTTCCGCTGCATTTAACTCAATATTAGACAGCAGATCAAATAGACATTTTTGCTGGGAGTTTGACAGCTCTTTGATACGATCAAAAATGCACTGGATTCGCTCCCCATCGCTTGCCCCATCTTGATCTCCACATTCAGCCACAAATGCCGTAGTCCTAGAAACCAGTTGAGTCGCCTTACGCTCGTTGTTTTCTCGTGCAACAGCCGTCACTGCTGCTGACACCTCATTTTGGGGAAGGGCCGCGGTTGAACTCCTCATTCGTGCAGTCTGTAGATTAAGGCTTTTGACAGAAGACTCAGGTGGGGACGGGAACTCCAGGACAACTGTGTCCCCTTTCGACCTGTCTTCATCCTCTGCTACCAACATGTCCTCAATCTCTTCTATTACAGCCGCATCTTCCGCCTCTGCTCGTTCTAACTCTTCAGCAATCATCTCCGAGATGCTCCCGCGCATCATACTTTGCCTGAGTTGGCGCACATCGTCGATACTCAGCATCACTTTGTCGACTAAGAGTTTCCCCCCTTCCTCTTCATCGGCGTCGTCAGTCGACTCGTCTAGGCCTCCATCATCCTCATATGGATCAAAATCCTCAGAGTATGTGTACGGTGCCTTGACCTGAAGCACACCGTGAGCTTCTGTCTTGATCCGCACTTGTCCCCCATCGCCCCAACCCTTGCGCGAAGTATTGGGCGCCGTTTTCCGCCGCTCTTCGCCACCACTCTGATCCCAGGACATTGCCACCCCTGCGGAATTACGTTCTCCTCTCGAGGTTTTCGCCTTTCTCTGTGTTGTCAGCGGGGTATCCTCGTCCTCTTTATATAACTGTTTGTTTGCAGATCCTCCCGCTGCAATTGGCTTTTGGCTCTTCTGACGACGTCGAGCTGAATTAGCACCACTGAAGTAGAGCGAGAAGCCCTGCTCTTTGCGTTCCTTGTTCCGTACGGCTTCCCGCTTCTCCGTGCGAAGTTCCTGTAGACGTCGGTTCCTCTGTTGCATAGAGCGGAGATATTGGCCATAGTTAGCGGGAATCTGTTCGCACACAGCTTTTAGGGGCTCCACATCTTCCATTACTGCCCCCGTTGAGCTGATTTCCTCTTTGCGATAAGTTGTCATTACTGTCTTTAATCCTTCTTGTTATAGACAGTTGTTGTCTCGTTAAGTAACAACCTAAAACAAATGAAGGAAATTAGAGCGTGACAATATAAAATAAAAAACTACTACAATTAATGTTACCTATAATAAAGGCAATTTATATAATAAAGCATAGAAAAAACATAGTAAATTGTTTACAGTCCAAATTGATAAATCTGATTTAAAATGTATACAACTACATAGAAAAAATAAAACTATTGATAAAAATTTATGAAAGCTTCATGTAAATGTCTACCCCCTATAATTAGTAGCTTAATACAATGCCAATCATAATAAAACATAAATTAATTATATATATTTACATTCACGTATTTTGTCTATTTTATTTCTAGCTTTCAAGAATTCTTATTATATAATTATTGTATATGTATTACAAAATAAAGCATGTAATCGTGGTGTTTAATAGTGAATGAATTTTTTGGCACTTATAAATTAAATATGTTTAAATAGCAATAGTCATTATTTGTTTTAATAATGAAAATATTCTAATAATGTATAAACTCAAATGCAAAATCATGCATAATCATGTGTATACACTTTATATTAAATATAATAAACAACATAAAATAGTTAATGTAATTTCACTCAGACTTTATAATTTTTAAAAGATTAAAGAAACACAAATTTAGATATATAAAAATAATTTAGACACAAGCATAAAATAGAGTGTTTATCAAAGTTTACATTTTATTATTTCAATTGTTTAAACAAATAAACCCATACTATAAGGATGCATAAGTAAAATAATAATTAATAAATATTAATAAAAATGGTATTAATATGCTACTTCCAGTTGCATCAATTCTGTATTATGCAAAATATACAGAATATATATGATTGTAGATAAATACAATCACTTATACAGAAATTTGGATTGGCATAGTTTTTTGGGATATATATGTATGAATATGTGTGGCATGAACATATCTAACATACTCATACATATCTACATGTAGTGATCCTGTTTCTTAAGAATGTATATAACAATATGATGAAAATAATATAATGAATTGTATAAGAATGAGCTGATTATTTGATCAAAGCATGTCTTACAAAAAAACAATGAATTCTGATTTTGATGTTTATTGCATAATAATATAGTAAAATTTGAATATGTCGTTTCCTCCTACAAAAAAAGAGAGACAGAAAAATCAATCAATATGGCATCTTGCATGTTCTGACCACAAGTGTGGAGAAGCAGAAAAAGTGATTGATGCCTCCTATGATTGAGGAAGCAGAAAGAGAAATTGCCTGCATATGAAATAATTTTATGGCTAGTATAGCAATATGACTGTTAATAACTGATAACTTTCGAATTAACTTGGCAAAATTAATTTATCTGTAAAAGCATTAAATTTTCTAGGGGCGGTGTAGTTAACTGTACATACACTGTTCAATTACACTGTACATTAACTGTTACATACATAAGTATTTTTCCTTTTTCAGGAAAAATACTTAGAAGTTATGAACACCTTTTTAAATATATACTTGACTTATTATTAAACAGCTGTTTTCTTTTAAATATATATACAATTGTAAATTATAAATATTTTTTAAAGTTGAATTTATTATGTACATGATAAGGAACAAGTAATCAATTATATAATAGATATTAGAAATATAATGAATTATATATGTTATTAATATAAATATATATATATATCTTCATGGAATTTGTAATTTTCTGTTATCTTTTTATTGGTTCAAGAAATTTAATTATTTATTCAAATGTTATTTCTATTCAAAAAATATTGTATTAAGAGAGGTAAGTATTTGTTCTTTTACACATATATTTCATATTATCAATATATGAGGGGCGATCAAAAAGTTCCTGGAATTCTAAGATGCGGTAGCATCAAAATTTCTATGTCAGATAGATAAATTGTGGTAATCCATAGATTAAATTTAAATCATTTAAATAATCTATGCCTTAAAATATAACTAGTATGTTTGATTAAAATTTCTGTCAGATTTTAATTCCGGGAACTTTTTGATCACCCCTCATATGTGGATCATCTTCACTAAGTGACTCTGATAGGATTCGTTTAATAGACAGTTGATGGAAGCCATTGTTGTCTGATTCTCTAGATACCCAAAAGACCAAAAAGTGTTCCTTGATGTTCCAAAAGAAATGGTTAGATCAATACTGATGGCTTGCATACAGTGCACATGAAAAATATAAGTGGTTGGTGCTTACCATGCCAGATTGTTTTTACATGACAATGAAAAGGAAAATCTTGGTGTTTATGTTAATACTCCATTTGGGAATTATAATAAATCAAAGGAAATTCTGAGTGGGCACAAGCAAAAGAAATTTCACCAACTATGTACTTCACATGCTGGAACTATCTGGAGTCAAATGGCAAATGTTGGGGATTGCATTGATGTGCAGATAAGCTAAAAAGCAATGGAGAATGTACAAAGAAATGGTAAGATGTTACCTTTCATTGTGAATGTGGTGATGTTATATGCAAGGCAGCAAATTGCCTTATGTGGACACAGGGATGATAAGGTGAATTTCAACAAAGAATGATTGGTTAACAAAGGGAATTTTATTTCTATCCTTTGTTTACTGGCAGAAAGTAATCCAACTATTAAAGACCACCTTATCACAGGTCCAAAGAATGCTCAATACACGAGTAAAACTGGGAAGAATGAGATACTCAAAGTTGCTGCTGATTTATACAGTCAGTATTTCCATAAATGTCTTGAGATATGCTGACACTTTTCAATCATTGCTGACAAATCCACATCCTAAGGCTGTTCAATTTTGTCAGTATGCCTTTGTCTACTAGACTTAAATGCTGACTCTCACAAACCTGTGAAGCAATAAGTTCTCACTTATATCTGTCACATTGATTGAACTACTGTACAAGCCATTACCAAAGCCATCAAAGAAACCCTAGATTGACACAATATATGGATTAGTGACAGCAAATGACAGGCATATGACACGACTGCATCAATGAGCTCTAACAAGAAGGGTGTCCAAGCCAAGATTTCTAAACTTGCCCCAGATGCAAATTATCAAGGCTGTTGTCTACACTCACTCAATCTAGTAATCTGCTATACTTGCAAGATCCCATCCATTGTGAACATGGATTGCTGTAGAGAGTTGTTCAGTTTTTTTGATAATTCACCAGAGACAAAAGTTTTTTGAGGTTATCATTCATGCCCTTTCCCCAGACTTGGTTTCAGTAAAATTGATGAGTTGAACCAATTGTATGTGGACATGCGGAACAGCATTGATGAAGTTTAAACAAATTTATTCAGATATCCTGCAGCCGTATTCATAATCAAGACAATTTGCTAAATAGACTAAGAATTGTCTATTTAGCAAAAAGTGGTATTCATA